>CM040743.1:3575145-3610145 GCA_022829145.1 Albula goreensis
TTATCTGTCATCTTTGCTCTTGCAAGATTGTGCAATGTCCTGCCAGCGAAGTGCCTTAACACTGAAAAACAAAATGAAGAGTGGGAGAGAAGGGGAGAGAAAGAGTGAGAGGAAAAGGTTAAGGACACAGGTTCAATGCCATCCATGTGGTTTACTCCTCTACAGTCTAAACACTTCTGTAACTCACTGTAGCTGTTTACATTCCTACATTCCTGGATATCTGTATCATTTTTACACTTCCATACTGCATGTGGTCAAGCAGGACTTTAAAGATCCAGTGAGCTCAGAGCGATATCCAGGCTGTGACCAAGAATACACTTAAATCATGTTTCCTGCAGAAATGAATTTCACTCGTCCAATGATGATTTTCATGTAATCACGGCTGTCATGTCTCCGTTTTTCTGTGACCCAGGCCAAAAAGTCCATCGCCACTCATTTAAGTACGGTGGCGGATTTTGCCATCGAGATGTTTGACGTCCTGGATGAAATCAACTATCAGTCTTACAACGACTTTGTGCTGAGAGTGGGTGAGTCCTATCACTGTTGATGAGCTCAGTTTTTTTTGTGTTGTGCGTTTTACTACACAAATTGTCCCAAACAGCTTTGCGTAGATCCCGGTCCTGACACCCCCTCAGAGAAAGGCCAGGGCAACAGTGGCAAGAAAAAAAACTGCCTGAAGAACAGGAAGGAACCTTGAGCAGAACCCAGCTCAGTGGGGAGCCCATCTGCTTCTGGTACTGGGCAGGCAAAGAGTTAAACAAGAGAGTAAATTCAGCATTAAATTTAATTACACAAATAATAAAGAGAGAGAAAAATGAGGTGAGGGAGTTGGAAAGATGCAGAAATAAAGCAGAGAGAGAGGGAAAAAGATGGAGTGAGAGAGAGAAAGAAGTAACAGCGGTGAGATAGGAGAGAAGAGAGATCAATCAACGTACCCACTATGTCAAGAACAGAGCAGGAAGGTCATTTGGCATCAGAAACACAAGTATAACCTAGCCAGGAAGGACAGGAAAAAATAGTTCAATTTAGCAGAGAGAATAAAAAAAACTCAGAGAAACCTCCCTAAATCTGCTTGTGTCTCCACGGTGACCTCCTGGCTGTTGTTTTGTAAGAGGACCCGCCTCCCGATTGGCTGTTGCCGAGTGACCCGGTGTCATTGCTCCCACAGGCATCAACGTGGGGCCGGTGGTGGCGGGGGTCATCGGGGCCAGGAGGCCACAGTACGACATCTGGGGGAACACGGTCAACGTGGCCAGCCGCATGGACAGCACGGGGATCCCCGGCAAGATTCAGGTGAGCCCCAAAATGGGAGGGCCGTGTTACACCCCCCAGCCCCAGCCAGCCAATGAGCAGAGAGTAACGCCACACACACACGCGCACACACACAAAATCAGCACTTATAATGATGACACAACAGAGGCCAAATGAATTTACCCAGGAATGATTGTAGTAATATTTCAGTTACTTTGCATCTTAAAAAATGAGAAAAAATATATATGACATCTGAAGATAAACGTGATTAAAATATGCAGTATTATCTGCCAGTGGGATAATGTAATGTAAAACAAGTTGTAAGAAGAATAAACAAGAGTTATTTTCTGAATTTAAGTTCATAAAACCCTGTGCAATTTGATTTTTTGCATTGTATTTTACCCTTTTCTATTTTGTTTAACCTTCCTCACTCACACAAAATCAGCACATAAAATAACACATAACATGGCATATGATCCTGTACTGAAAGATGAGACATTGTGTGTCTATCCATTAGCTTTTTCTATTTCTATTTTTTCTTTATGTCATGAAAAGTTTTTTTCGCCCCCTTCAGGTCACGGAGGATGTTTACCGCAAGCTGAGCAGTGACTATGACCTCGTGTGCCGGGGCAAGGTCAGCGTGAAGGGCAAGGGGGAAATGCTGACGTACTTCCTGGAAGGCAAGACTCAGACGTCCAGCTGCCAGGCCCGGCCGGCGGGCTCCGACGCGGGTCCGGCCTCGTGCGGGAGGTCCAAGGCTGGGGGGCCGTCTTCCTCCGTGGCGTCGGTGGCGAGCCTTGTGGCGAGGGTCGGCGTCACCTCCAACAGCAGCGCCGGCGGCAGCCCCGCCCCCACCACGGTCATCCACCTCCCCTCCACCTCCATGGCTGTCTTAGAGGAGGAGAGAGAGTGAGGAGGAACGGGGGGGTGCAGCGTCCGGCAGGGGTTAATCCTGCACCCCAATTCACACCACAGAGCGACGCTACCTGTCGGCTCGCTGGATGGACTTACAGACTAAAGCACAATCAAGGGTCCCCCTTGCTGGCCAACCAAAGAGAATGCTGGGTTCCGTCGGGTTACCGTCGATGTTCAGGACTGCCAGCGGCTGGCAGGACACCTCTGCTGAACCAGAGGAACGGAGAAAACTGCTAAACCCATCTTTTAGCGCTTTAAATCCTGTCGTTTTTCATTGCATTTGAGAAGCTTCTTGTGGATCAAATTCTCCTCAAGGTTTCATCAGAGATCAAGGGCCATTTCCCTGACCTCCACCCTGCGGCAGACCCGTAGGGCTCCACTGAAAACTTCTCCCCAGGATGGAGGCCCTAAAGCAGGGGAACTCAAATCTGGCCCTGGAGAGCCCCAGCTTCTGCTGCTGCTTCCCACCATAAAGTCAGCAAACCACTTCAGGTCCAAAACCGCAGCCTAACTGTGTGTTCCATCACCTTAACTGATCAGTGAAGTGCTGAGCAGCAACAAAACACCAGAACACCCCACGGCTCTTCTGAACCACCAGAACAGCCCACGGTTCTTCAGAAACGCCAGAACACCCCACGGCTCTTCTGAACCACCAGAACAGCCCACGGCTCTTCTGAACCACCAGAACACCCCACAGCTCTTCAGAACCACCAGAACAGCCCACGGCTCTTCAGAACCACCAGAACACCCCACTGCTCTTCTGAACCAGTGTTTCCAACCCCTGCCTGTCAAGAACTTTTTTAGGGAGGTTTGCATCAAATATCATACATTGTCTTAAGGTCTTCTGATTACTTTATGGAAATGAAATGTAACAGAACACATTATCATGTTCAGACTACTTTACGACTGTTGGGCAAATGCACAAATTCGTTTTCAGATCATGTAACATGTTTAAAAACACTCATTTGAAACATTTACATCGTTCAGTCTTTATGGAAATTCTGTATGTTTACATTTTGCTGTATGTTCAGTTTCTGAAACCGTTTCTCTTCAGTCTCCCACCTGATGAAAGGAAGGGCTAGTTATGCTTGACTCAAAACAAGGTTTTATTACGGGCACCCTGCTTCAAACTGAAAATCAAGACAGAAGAACTTCAGAAAAAGAAGCAGAAATCTCACATTCCACTCACAGAAAGACACAGACCTTTGCCAAACACTTAATGTTGTCATTTTTATTTCATTTTGAATTTAAATTTTTTATAACACAAGAATGTATTGAAAGCACATTGCAGATATGTACAAAAGTACATTGTGACACAGATTAACTTGGCCTGATCTCAGATTTGTATATTTGTTTAAGGAATTTAAAAAAAAAAAATTAGGCTATCCTTTTACAGACTAGTTTAAGCACAGTCTGACCTTGGTCAGAACATGATGTGCCAAAATAGACATGGTGACCTGATTTTCTATGGGTTGTTCAGAATTACTGTAACAAATTAGTCCATACAGGGCTGTGTCTTCCATTGAGTGGAAGGGTCTTGTGATAATCTTGTGGGAATGGTTCTGTTGCTGTTCTCATGATGGGTGTTCTCAGATAAAATGGGCCCCACCCTGTATCGTACAGACCAGCATGACATTGTGTCGTCACTGGTCATTTGGTCAAACGTTTTTTTTTTTTTTTTTAATCATAACAGCATCTGTAGGTCATTCTATTGCCCCTGCTGATACCCTGCCAGCCCGGCCGTGTGCCCGCGCACAAACGCAAGGTCGTCTTCAAATGTTTAACCAATGCTGACTGGTGTCCAGCGCAGCGTCGTGACTGGCTCTGTGTTTCTCTTAATCACGCCAAGGTGACTGCTCTCCCTATAATGGCAGAGCAGAGACCTTTTATTTGATACCACATGATAAAGCAATTACAGTTTTTCTGTTTATATCTTTCTGTTTAAGTGTGTGTGTGTGTGTGTGTATGTGTGAATGACCAGTATTCCAACTGAAGAGCACAACCTAGAATTTCATTGTATATATAAGTGAAATAAGTGAAATCTACTCGACACCTGTTCTCCACTCAGCCCCTTGGAGCCTGGTGGAGAAAACATTATTTAAACTTTATTACCCAGGCACTGGGCATGAGTGTGGGTGTGAATCCACCAGTGTGGGGGGTCATTTCTTTTTCAGCTCAGTCGATTCAGGAAATAAGCCAACATCAAATTGTTTAAAAGCCCCATAAAACACTGGATGTTTTTCAGTTCAAGTGTCTTCTCAAGTGCTGATTTTCAGACTATATTCTCCTTGGGGCCCTTAATATTTGGCTTCATGGTAGAGCATTTTCCCTCTGCTATCAGCCATCGAAAATCATAAAATCTACCGACATTTTAGCATTAGTCTACTCTGAACTTTTAGACAGGGATTTGACCCACCAACCTTCCAGTTCCCCTTCAAGCACCTTACCCAATAGGCTATAGGCTTCCCCTTAGCCAGGGCTTCTGGCTCTGGTTTATAAATGTGGGGACAAAATGAGCTTAATTTTCTCATTAATTGGTAAAAAAAAATCACATCCTTGATTCCAGTCCTTTTGTTGAATTGACTGAATGGAAACGGGATGTTCCCCAGCCTCGTGTTAGCCCACCGCCTGCTGCTGCTGCCCAGTGTCACGGACCACAGAATACTGCGCCCATCTGCCGACAGCGTGTTGCCTTTAATTAAAATAAATAATAAGTAAAGCAGAGCAGTAGTGTGACCTTGCATGATGCAATAGCAGCTATGAATCTCAAGTGAAGCAAGTTTTGCATCATTACATCATTACAATATGAGATGG
This sequence comes from Albula goreensis, assembly GCA_022829145.1. NCBI lineage: Eukaryota > Metazoa > Chordata > Actinopteri > Albuliformes > Albulidae > Albula > Albula goreensis. The sequence continues at coordinate 3,580,126 of CM040743.1, forward strand.
ATCAAACAGATGAGTGAGTCAGGAGGGGTTTTTCTCATGAGTGTATAATCCAGTGCTTTGGGATTTGTCAGAAGTTTTGCAGACTTTACATAATCGCTATATTAATCAGTATACAGTATGGTGTTTCCTGCAGAGACTTGTTGTAATAAGAGTATATGATTAACTTTTTTATTATTATTTATATATTTGTAAGATGCTTGTTGTGTGGTTAGGAGAGTAATTTTTTTGCATGAATAGGAAGAGGTATATATGCTTTTTTACATTTAGAGTGTCAAATGATGGCCAGTTGGCACTTGGGTTATGGGTTTTTAGCTGTGAATTCCAGTTTGATAGTTTTCTTTAAATATGAAGGTTTTTTTTTTTTTTTTCAAAAAGGAATTGTAATGAAACGTTTTGAAATTTTGCAAGGGTTCAGTGCGGTGTGTGGTTTGGATTGGTTGATAGTGTGTTTTGTTATACTGTTAGGATGCGCTAAAACGTTATACCATTAGCTGGTGAGACGGTCTGGACAGACTCTGTGGCCTTGAGGACCTGGATATGTTTGCGTTTGATATAAACGGCGCTCTCTGAAGCCGAAGGCTTTGATGACATACAGGCCGGCAGAGATGTAGCAGATATACGGGGGGATGGTGTTTTAACCTACAGAGCGATGACCCCGTGAGCTGTCTGTCTTACAGGAGCTATGGTTAATGTTAACCCTACAGAAGTTACAACACCGTGGAGATGCGTATTCCAGACCACAAACACAGCCTGTCTGACATAAACACAGGTGTACCAACACACACATGTGTGTACACACACACACATACATTCATGCATGAGCATACGTACTCTTTCACACACATACACTCATACACAAGCATGTACACAAACATGCAGACACACATTGACACTATCTCAGGCATTCACCAACACACACACTCACACACTCACACACAAACACAACCATGGGCGCACACATGCAAAAGCACATCTGCACACACATAAACACAACCATAGGCACACACATGCAAAAGCACAAATGCACACACACACACACACACGAACACAACCATGGGCACACACACACAAACACAACCATAGGCACACACATGCAAAAGCACAAATGCACACACACACACACAAACACAACCATAGACACACACATGCAAAAGCACATCTGCACACAAAAATGTAGCAGTTCTCCCACTTCAAAATTTATTTTAATTGAGCAATGGAGATCGCAAATGCTGTCATATCGTTTTGACGTTGTTTTCATTTGGTTTGGTTTCTTACGCCTCATTCTTGTTTTTTCCAGGCACCCTGCTGATAAGAAGGAAAAAAACAAAGTAGTGAAAGAAATTACAGTTGTACCTGTGCATTTCTATGACCCAAAATGAAGTGCAGAGCAGCTAGCCATTAGCCATTAGCCTGGATGGAGGCTTGAGTAGAGTTCTGGTTTCTTTGCACAGGGTGCGCGGTGTTTGGTCACGTGAACAGTGCTGCTGGACGTTGTTGATACAGTACGCTTCTTGATGAATGCTAAGACGTTGTGTTTTCACACATCCGAGTTCGGCATCAGAGCGGTACGTCTCGCTGGTGGCAACTTCCTCAGCTGCCTACGTCTTTGTTTTCTCTTCTCCTTTTTCAGGGAAGGAAATCGGTTCAGGGAATTTTATCAGTATTTCTTTTCTCTAAGATCCTATTGGGAGAGCTGCTCTTTTTTTGCCCACAATATCTTGGAATGTGATTGTTTTTTCTTAATGTGTTTGCTTTTGACCTACCCAGAGCCCTTTTCTTCTGTTGTGGACATTTTAGATGAATAATCAGAAAAAAAAACTCAATTTTCTCTTGCTGACATCTACAGTAATTCCCCTCATACTCAATAGTTCTCTCCCTCCACTTGCTGCCTGGTTTGGGGCTTACTGCTCTGTACGAAAATGAAGTATAAATGTAGGTATATACAAGTTCTTGCCTTATTTTTTAAATTGTACAGTGTTTTAAAAAAATGCCTTTTAGATAAACACTTTATTACGCAGACTTGATCTTGTAAATACACTGAGCTACACATGATTGATAACTGACTCTGTAAGATAAAGTTAAATAGTATTTAAATAATAAATAGTTTTTTATGTATTCATCCTTATACGCAAGCAGTTTTTATAAAACCTGATATGTTTGTTACTCAGCTGGTACTGTTGTCTTATCTTAAGTTCTAAGGCCTTCATTTATTTATTTGTTTATTCATTCATTCATTCATTGTACTTCTCTGGTATATGTAGTAGAATTAGAACTAGTATGGAAGGGAACAGAGGCTGGTTGTAAAAATGATCTGATTTCTATTTTATCATCACATGAAGTATTCAGAAATGTAATAATTATGTCAAACAATCATGGTAAGAAATCGCCTTCTCATTCTGGAAGACATGTTTTATTAAAAAAGAAAAAACCATAGTGATGTGCAGCACTCACTGTCTGTATAAAAGACTTTTATGTACATTTTATTTGACTTTTAGTGGAGGTTAAGCATCAGCAGTGCTGTTTAGGTGAAGCTGCCTTTGATACAGTAGTGACTGGGACACTCGTTCCTCCAGCTCTCTGCCCTTCATATGTCGCTAATGCACACAGCAGTCCCGTATGTTATTTAAGCACATTTTGGAGTCCCCACACCCGATCCCCAAGAGTCTGCGCGTTCCACATTAAATGACTTGCATTGCACTTTCATAATGTGAAATGAACAATATTTTTTTGTTTAATTAGCAATATAATTTGTGAATTTCTATGAAGATGGGGCTTATATGTAAGACAAAAAAAGTAACACAAAAAGGCACTTTCTTTATTTCCAATTTAGATTGCACCTAAAACTTGATATTAAGAGTTTAACTCTGCAATATGCTGAATTTTTACTTTATGTGTCAAATGCATTTATTCTCCACACATGTATTAATCAAATCTTTTTGAAATGTTTTAATATTAACTGCCAGTTGTAACTGTCCAGGGAGAAAGTTCAAGAAACCTACAATCTTTTCTTTAATCAGATAGCCACACTATTAAAATGTAACTATAAACTGTTCGTGTATTCTTCAGTTTTAAGATAAATATACATGTAGAATATTTAGTGAATCATGTACTTATGAATATGAAAGATTTTACTTTCCAGATTGTGATTACATTTTTTTCTTTCATTTTTCAGCCAGGATAAATTATATTGTATATTGCTATACCAAAATGAATATCCACCTAAGGGATTTGAATAGTTGTATTGCATGTTTCTTATATTCTCATCTGTATTAACTATATGAATTTGTGCCACCAGAGGGAGCACTTCCTCAATGTACATAAAGAGACACTTTTTTGTTATTGTTTTACTTTATCAATAAATCTCTTTTCTACAATGAAATGGCTTTTTATGTGTATACATGCATAGCCTACAGTATCCCAGCTAGCAAAAATAGCTTATACATTATAGTGCGGTAGTTTTGGTCAAGGTTTCAACCCAAATTGCTTCAATCAATACACAGCTGTGCAAACAGTGCATAAATTAAAAAATAATAATAATAAAAAAACTGAGCCAAGTAAATCACTGTGGATACGAACGCCTACCGAACGCTTGTATTTGAATGGGTGGTCCATATATGTGGTTCTGAAGGTACTGCTGTCCACCTTCTGTATGCTGGGATGTGTAGATGCTGTGGTAGTGTAGTATAGTTTGTAGTGCAGTATAATGGCTTGGGAACTGGACTTCTCAGTTTTGAGTCTCATGTGAAACACTGCTGATGTAAATTCACTCTGGAACCGGTAGAGAATGGGCCAAGGTTATACAACAATTCCACAGAGGAAGTGATCTTTGATAAAGTGAAAGACCAGAAAAAACATCCTGTGTTCTCCCAAAACACTAGTGAGTTTTTGAGGGTGTGACATGTGATCCTCTTCCTGTAACAGTGTGAACAAACAGAGGACCACCTTTCCCAATCAGAGGTTTGTGTGAATGGATGAGTGGATGACTGAATGAGTGTGTGTTTGTGTGACAATGAAATCCTAAATGACTCAAGTCTGGGAAAAAACCCAATCACTTCCTCCCAATACAAATGAACAGACTGTACCAATAGGATGTTTTCTCCTCTGAGTCAAACACGAGTAATTCTGCATGTAATGTGTATTCTGTGGGCTGAAATTTTTTACATCTTTTACCAACATTCCTTATGATAACCTGCAGCCAATTGTCATGCTTAATTTATGATGAATGTTATAATTAATCACTGTTTTAGAGCCAGGGAGACAGACTCAGTCCTGGGAGGCCGCAGTGCCATCTGGGGTTTGTAGTTTTCTTCCAATCTGCAAGCAGTTGCCTTGGAAACAAGGTGAGTGAATGCTTAGGTCAGTCGATGACTTAAATGAATCAGTGAAATAACCCTGAAAAGCAGCAGGCCCTGTAGCCATTAGGTTTCAGGATCCAGTCCCAGGACACTGTAATATCTGCTGCTTTTTGGTGCATTTCAGAACTTAATTGAGCCTTTTGACTCACTGATTGGGTAAACGATTCACACAGGTGGGATCCAAGGCCTAAACTGGCTGCTGAATGAAAAAACAGGACAAAACCTGCAGACACCATGGCACTCCAGGGCTGGAGTGTGAAATCTCATCTCTAAACCGTAGTTCCAAACTAAGTGCCACGGACAGCCGTGTGTCTGCTGATATTTGTTCATTAAATAATCATTTCCATTATTTTCTAAAGTTGTCCTGTTTGTTTGCACATAATGCACACAAAGTGAAATGAGTTCCATGTTGTCTTGATAACAGCTGTCAGTTGTATTATATGCTTTAACACAGAGCTACATGCATTTGCTGAATAAGCAGTTTGACTGACTATGGCAGAAGTAATCACACCACCACCCACCAATGAAACAGAGGTTTAAGCTTCTCTTCAGTGATTGCTATCAGGTTTTCACCATCACTATTTAAATGCAGGTGAAAAAAATACCTCCTTTGCACTGGCCTTGTTGAGTTTGTGCTTCACAAATACAAACCCTGGAAAGGGAACAAAAGTTATAGTCTTCTGTTTCCATAGGTAGGCCTGAAGTCTATAGTAATAAAAAAACCTGCTTTAGCCAGAAAAGGGTCGTGCGGTTGGTTGTCCCAGGATAACCTACACAATTAACCTAGGATAACCTGGGACAACCCAGGACAGTTCTGAAGCAGAGACAAGTGAGGTGACTGTGTAAAAGTTTGATAGCAGGAAGTTAATTAGTCATCACCACCTTGTTCAGCTGAGAAGCCATGACCGCTCTTATGAAAATGACTGCCACCAAAGAGCCCCTTTAGCAGCTTGTGATCCAGGAGAACAATCTTACTGTTTGAAGAAGCAGCACTTCTACTGATTTACCAAGGGCTGTGTAAGTATATGACCGGTAAACATGCCTGGTATATCTGTCAATACACTCACTCATTTGTGTTACTCATTCTTCCGTTTGGTCTCTGGGCTCCCTCATGTATGCTGATTTCTGTTTCTTCCATTCACTCGATAAATTGATATTCTTGAATGTGTGTATAAGATCTATTATTTATTCCTTAAACTGATAATTAGCACTATGCATGTTTAGCTCATTTGCTTCCCTCGGGAGTGCCTTATTGTCTATCACATGGTTTAGTTTGTGACCAGGTGTCCACTCTGTCACTACTCAAGACTCCATTGATTCACCTGTCTTTAATTTGATCAATTAAATTTTGCCCTCTCTAAAACTCATGTACCTTATAGCATGATAAGAGAATAAGGCATTGTTTTACCTGACTGATAGTTTACCTGCCCTGGGATGTGAAATATGGACCTGCTTCTGACAGATTGTGGCACAGGAGGATAAATCGTCCCTCACCCCATTAAGTGTGTGTGATTAAGAGCAATTAACTGCTCATTATAATTGAAGGATTTCAACTATGGTCAATATACTCAGATCATTAAATTTAAAATGGGGAGTAGAGATGTTTTTTTTGTGACATTTTAACATATGAATTAAACTCAAGACCATTAAACAACAGCTGGGATTATCTCGAAAGCAGCAATCAAAACAGATATTGCTCAGTGTGTTTTCTGGAGGTGGATGTTTTTGTTCCTGGGATGTTGTTGGATCAAAGGATCCAAGGTTACCGAGATTTGGCAAGACGGGGCAAATGTTACGTGACCTGAGTGATGGGAATCACCGTGACAACATGTCCTTAGCGATGGAACCACATGCAGAACCAAAAGTGTGACATCACAGAGCATTGCATGTTCTCTGCCTCTACTGTGTGTGACCTGTCAAGCTGTTCCACACATGAATCAGAGTGAAATTTTCCTTCAACTAATTTCTGCTTGGGGCACTTGAGCTGCCTGTTGTAGCCCTCATTGTTCATCCATTAAAATGTAATGAAAAAAACACCAAACCTCAAACCTTTTATCCTTTATTTTCCATATCAGTTCAGCAAGTTTAAACAAAATTAACTTTTTTGTCTTTGTATCCATGATTGAGCAAAAAAATATTAAAAAACTGAACAAAGTTTCCCACCTGTACTAATGAGACCCCTACAGGATCCTCAAGTAGTTTCTCAAGAGTCTGGGGTCCAAATTCAGTAATGAGTGAAGTGATGGACCTTAAACTTTCTCTCTACCTGTAGGAAACCACCCCCCGCGTTGCCATGTCAACAGGAAGCAGTGACTCCCACTGGAGACAGGTGGAGCACATGGAGACCATCGAGGAGTGTGAGGAAGAGGAAGATGAGGAAGACTGGCTGGTCCTGGTCACGCGCAGGCAGGGCCGGAGGTCCCGCTCGCTGGTGAAGCAGAGTACACCTGCTCAATCAGAGGAGTCCCGTTTCACTGCCAGCGTCACGCTGACTGGGGCAGAGAGCACCAGCGGAGAAGCCTCCCTCTCCCCCAGGTCCCTGAGACTCCGGCTCCACACCCACGGACTCCTCCCCTCTCTGCAAGAGGAGGACGACACACCACAGTCATCATCGCAGCGCCACCTCTGGTCAGGAGGACCCAGCACCGCAGAGTTTTCTCTGGGGCCTGGCCTTTCAGCTGCACAGGATGTTAGTTGGGAAGACATAGACTCGAGCTGGATGGAGGTAAGGAACGCCATCTCTTCCTCTTAAAATGGGGGTGGGAGGGGCAGGGCTTATCTGTATCCAGGGTTCATGCCAGCTTATACTCTTATAATTGAAACTCTGAGATATTTGTGATCTTAGCAGCTAAACTAATCTGTAAAATAATATACATTGTAGTACCCCTGCTTTCTGGAGCTGGGGGTTTACACTTCCGCACATTGGTGATAGGTCCTTTGATGTTTATGATCTGATAGCCGGCACGCGGGAAAGTAAAACAAAAACGAGGACCGAACAGGAGGCTGTCTATGAGAGCTGAGGATGGCGAGCTGACGCTGTCAGGCCAGAAGAAGAAAAGGACAAGAAAACCCAGGAATAAGGTAGAAGACTGGAGGTGGGAAACTCTATTAAAGGAGGGATGGTGTGAAGAAGGGATGGTCAGACCTCCAGAAACACAATTTCTGTTCTTTGGCACTGTCTGACAGAGATCTCTCATATGGAAATCAAACTTTTTATGAGAGGCGTCACACCAACTGATTCCCTGGAAACAAAATATTTTGACTCATTAGTCAGTCATTGGCTTAAATCAGTCACTATCTTAAGTGCCTGAAAACCCCAACCCTGCATTGAGCCAGTGAGGGACCTTCCTGTGAACATCTGTGGCAGCTGCAGCAGTAAAGCAGGCAAGCTCTGTGTGCCACACATGTTCTCCCTATAATGTCCTACCTGCTCTTTTCTTTACATTTGGTTGATTAATGTCAGAATTCACAAGAAATGGGTTAAAGGCCTAATTCCCCTAAACTTACTTCCTGGTTTCACCTGAATAAATACTCATAAGACAGAACCAGAGCTGAGGGCTTCTTCTGAAGTGCATTTAAAACGTAACACCCTCTCATTTTCTCAGTAACTTTAAGACGAGCTTTGTCACATCTGTGATATATGCATGAACACAACATGACGCAGCATGTGGGGAAAAAGTCCAGTCACTCCTACATTGACTCACATGTCAGTTTTCAGACTGATCATTGTGTGACACCATTTCCAAACTACAAGATTGATATAAATATTTTAGGACTAAGTCAACTGGCTGGGTCTTTAAAACGGGGTGGACCGTGTATTTAGATACAAATATTGCCCGCCAAAGAGATCTACCCTGGAGTGGTATTCGTGCCTTTTCTCCGGTCTCTTACACTGACTGCATTCACATCATGATTCAAAAAAACGGAATTAGAAAAATGGAGATGTTTTTTTTTTTTTCCCTCAAATACAGACATCTTGTTTTTTCCCTTTTTGCTTAGATGCCATCTGTCATCCCAGAATGGCTGGCCTACCTGATGCACAGCATAGAGGAGGCCACACACCACGAGCTGACCGTCGAGTAGCTGGCCGTCCGGATGGCCAAACATGGGCATCAGAAGCTATGCAGCCTCCATTCGGCGCGTGGGCGAATTGACTCGCGTTAAACACCATCAAATGTGTTTTGCGCTCTGGCATCTGTCCTTTGAAACATTCCTGTGTAAACACGGTCAAATGGAATGTTTAGAAGGACACTGCGGATCATGTGACTGGAGACGACAGCCCCTGACACCAATTTTCGCGACTGGCCCACCTTCGAGAGGGGCCTCTAGGCCCTTGTTTTTCGAACACCCCACCCCCCCCCACCCCCGACCTTGAATGACCAAGTTTCCTTTGATCTTGCTCAACTTTCACCCATGGAGGACGAAGTGGCTCAATGTTAATGATTGGCCGATGGAACGCAGCGATGGCTGCAAAATATTTGTGTTCTCTCTCTCTCTCTCTCTCTCTCTTCTGCTTCTCTCCTTCACCCCTTGGTCTCTTTATGTTATTCATTCCTTCATTAAAGTGCTCATACTCAGCCATAAAGTGATGGAATAATGTCACATCATTCCTGGAAAATACCCCAACCCCCTGCCCCCAACTCTGTACTATAAACATTTTTTACTGCCATTTTGTTCTGGGGGGGTTATACCACAAATCTGGCTTACCAAGTTAGCATGGTGACGTGTACATGCTTAGGATAAGATACCGAGGCTGTTTGTGTTCTTAGACAGGCTGCCATTAACAGTTATTTCACATTTTGAGCATATCAAGCGGACTCCCGCGTAAAGATTTAAAATATTCTTTCAATCGATTTTATGAATTTACCAGCTGCAGGCGTCACTCTGGGCCAGTCACGACACATGTGGCTGGAGTTTTAACACGATCAGGTTTAAACCACAAGACCACAGAACTGCCTTACAACTGGAAGAGCTACTCCTTATACAAAGGGTGGGCAACCCTGGTCCTTGAGTGCCAGAGACATTTCTGGTTTTCACTCCAGCCAAACCCCTAACAGTGTAATCAGACAGGGGTTAATTAACAGACAGAGTTAATTATCAGGCTTTAATGACTGCAGTTGACCATGTGCTGGAGCTGGAAGAGGAGCTTCACCATTCAGGATTAGGCACTTCATAATTACTCAAACTGTACTCGAGAACTCGGGCAGAACGAAATCCCGAAACAGCTCTGGCACTTCAAGGACCAGGGTTTCCCACCCCTGCTTATACCAACTGATTTGCAGTAGCTGTTCCAGTTGTAGGCCAGATCTGTTCCCTTGTGATTTAAACTAGAGGCTTTCTTGGTACAACAGTAGCTAAAACCAGGATGGCCAATCCCAACGGGGTTTACGATTTACGGGGAGTAAGGACTTAGCTGGCTAAATTTTATAAATATTTTTATGACCGCTGATTGGATAAGAGCTTTGTTTACCTCAAAATATTTACAAAACTTAGCCAGCTAACTCTTTCACCCTGCCTTGTGGAAAACCCCCACCCAGGTCATGGAGGGCCACAGGCAATGCTGGTGTTTGTGGCTGATTAACGCTCAAAGCTTCTCCACAGCCAACGTTACCCCCAGGTTTGCTTGGAAAAGTACTCCAGGGAGCTGAAACAGAGTGTTGGAGTTCACAGAACCAGCTGGAAATTTACCAGCCCCTCGTTTCCTCAATAAGTTTATGTAAAGGTTAGCCAGATCTGCAATACGCACAAGAACATGCATTATGGCATGTGGGGATTTTAATTTTATAGCCAAAATACTTTTACACTTTTACAGATGTCAGTTTCTGGACTTGAATCATTGCATGACTCAATTATGTCTTTAAATCATCAATTAACAAAGCTGACTTGTCATGCCTGGTTTTGTGTGGACTGAATTGGTCACTGGTTCTAAGGTGAAAGCAAAAGCACACCTTGTAGCTTTCCAGGGCCAGGGTTGGTTGCCCTTTGTGGTAAAGGGGTCATTACAGGTCACAGAAGCCCAGGGTTCGGCGGTGTGGTCATTCCTCATCTCCGTAACAAACGAATCAGGCTCTAAACTGGTTGTGTGGTGTGCAACTCTGTGTTATGAGGGGGCTGCGTATATGTGGGTTTTTTCCTTCCTTATCATTACTTATTCATCCATATTCATTTCACTTCAATTGTATTTTTACATCACTTTTCACACCATGGCACTTTTGGTGCCACTAATTATCCAAGAAGAAGTGGAGGAATATGACGTTTCATTTGAACCAAAAGTGGGAGGAGCTTTCAGACATTATCAAACGTTACCATTGGTTTGGATCATTCTTGGCAGAAAAGAGCAAAATTTTTGATTGGTTCAAACAATACATTCACAAGGCACTGAGGCTGAGAGCACTGGTCTGAATGTTTACTACATAAAACAGACAAGGTCACACCGCTTTGAAGTTCCAGGAACATAAATTACACAAAATGTCACGAGAAAGATGTAAAAATATTGATGCAATTATATGAAACAAATAGTGGGACTTTGATTACCTTGCTATTAATGAAAATCCAAAAGTATGTTATATACTTGCCTTGAACAAGCTTATGAAATATGTTCTATATACTGTTAATAATATGTGAGAATGTGTATATGGCTTATATACAACATAATGAATTTTGTGAACATTGATGGATTGATTACAAAGCAAATTAGAAGCAAAATATCTTTTTCGTTTACCGCCATCTCTCGTTTAAGCATCTCTCCTGACTAGTCAAAAGCCAATGAGAGTGAGATTGATCTGTAATGAAGTGTTCTCTAAACGTCCGTGTTTGCTTTAGATAAACGTGTGACTTAATACTACACCAGGAGAAGATGGGAAATTACAATATAACCTTTGCAGATATGCATTATGTATCATGGCAATAGCACGACCCGAAGAACGATCAATCGCCCTTGTTATCACTTTACATTATCTTTTAAGTTCAGACACGTGTTTCGATTTACGTACAGTGAGCTATAAAAGATGTGTTAAACAAAGGTATTGCACGAGAACATCGCAAGTACAGTGTAACTGTACTTCAGTTCAGGTATTATTGATCAACATGTTTTCCAACATCTGTCATGATGACCTAAGTCAGTAAAAAACCGATAACAGATGCTTGAGGTAATTGAATGACAACAGAACCAGTTTTGCTTGTACTTGATTGGACAGGCTCAGTAGTCACTTATCTATGTTGTGTTTTTTTCTCCGGCTATACGACTCACCGGCACGGTTTGTTCCAAAGTAAATGTTGACGTTTCTCCGGGTCTGCGCAAACCAATCGGAGGGTGTCCAGTCGTTGCTCTTGTTTAATAAATAAATAATACCACGGGGTAGTGGGTCAAACATTAACGTGTGCCGTGGTCGTGGAGCTGTATAAATACCCCGTCGCGCCAAAAGAAGTGTATCTTGCAAAAAAACACAAACTCTGATTACATATTTTGCGCGACTCCTATCTACAGTAACTGTTTGTAATGAGTGGATTCTCTCTGCGGTATTTGTGGGCGGAGGTAGTCTTTACAGTCGTTTTGTCTGTGGCTCCAGCTTTTGGTTCACCTATTTTTGACTCAGATCCCATTCGCTGTGCGGCTTGCACGCCGGAGAGGTTGCTTGAATGCCCCGCAGTTGCGCCGGACTGCCAGGAGGCTTTGCGCGAGCCCGGCTGCGGATGCTGCCTCACGTGCGCGCTGAGGAAAGGAGAGCCTTGCGGAGTTTACACCGCCCCCTGCGCCACGGGGCTGCGCTGCAGTCCTCGACCCGATGATCCCCGGCCTCTCCATTCTCTGACTAACGGCCAGGCCGTCTGTACCCAGTCTGAGCCGAGCGATGCTCCACTAGGTCCAGGTAACCACCTACAGAATTTGCAATAAACTGTTTCCTTTTTCTTTTTTTTTTTGGATTTTATATTAAACGTCAGCTTTTCCAAGTCACAAAGTAAAATAGCAGTTTAAAAATTGTGCTCTCATATCTGGTACTATACGGAGAAACCCAACCTAAGAGAACCGAATGCATGTATGTAAACCTTGAAAATGCATTGTTCAGTATAATGTGTGTATTGTTTAGTGAGTTATTTACCCCTGTAACAAAATTTGTCTCAGACAACACCGAGGCGAACGTAGATGGCTCCGCTCTCCACCTGCTGGGACTTAAGCCGTTTGAAGGGAGAGACGCCTCGGTGGCGCAGGAGAGCGTGAAAGCTAAGGGCAACTCCATTCGGAAGAATATCTTAGACCAGGTAGGAGCTCAAGAACACACAGTAACTCCTGAAATTATGTCAAGTTGAATGAAAAAAGTGCATTGCCTGTTTGCATTATTCTGAGTAAGCACGAGGGGGAGACATAGCTCCTCAAAAATGGGCCATTGAGCTGGATTTGTGTGTGCAATTGATGAAAAATGAGAGAGCGAAATGCTCTATTTAAATTTGTTACACGTTTAAGAAATGAGTGAACGCATGTATGGCCAAATAAATTGTGAATTAAAACAAATAAAATTAAAGTGGGTTTTCAGACATTTATCTGTAAATATTCTTGACGCCAGTATCTAGTCTATATAATGGAATGATCCATGGAAATGAGATTGATAACAGTTAGTACCCAACCCTTCCGGGATTTGGAATATATTAATTTTAAATAACATTAATCTAACTTGTGTTTTACCATCCACAGAGTCCCTGTCACGCGGAGCTGCAGCTAGCCCTAGAGAGAATCGCTGCTTTGCAGCAGAAGCTGGGAGACAAGTTCACGACGTTTTACCTTCCAAACTGCGACAAGCATGGCTTCTTCAAAGCCAAGCAGGTCAGCACTAGTTAATGAACAAACTCTACATGCTGTTATGTTGCCCTGAATGCGTTCAGTAGTGACGCTGCGATTGGAGCTGCTGGGATTGTGGCTGGGGGTGGGAGTGTGACCATGAACTTCAAAAGTTCAAACTCAACATGAAATACAAGCTCAAAACACAAATATGCACGCAAACGTCTCACCTTCTCCCTATCTCCTTTTGAATGTTACATAGTAGTAACAAGAGTTCAGAATAGTTTTGGCGAGCCTCTTGTAATTTCTATTTCATTTGTTTTTGCCCAGATGAAATAATTTCAGTTTTAACTCTGAATTTGTTTTAGCAATTAATTTAGCGCTTGTTTTTATTTAACTTGCCTTTTCAGCGTTTCACCTGTTGCTGAGTCTCTAATATAAAACTCGCTCTTCTCCTTCACAGTGCGAGACGTCTTTGGAGGGAGAGTCGGGACGATGCTGGTGCGTGTCGTCCTGGAACGGCAAGCCGCTCCAGGGTTCCACCGACCTCCTCTTGGACTCCGACTGCAAGCAAGAGCTGACTCACTAGCGCCCTCACGTGTGGTTGTGCCACTTAACACTCACAGACCTCCCTTATTTATTTATGTTGTGCCTCTATTTATTATTCGCTCTTAGAAAAATAAGGTACACCTTCCTTGATTTCTGAGAGGTTCTAGAGACATAAACTGGAACCTTTTTACCTTTTAATATGAAACGAATCGTATTGTATTTACACCAGATACATTTATTTATTTAAAGTATTTATGATAAATTTTAAGTATTTCTAATTTTCTCCTAAAAAGTGTTAGTTTTTAAATTTAGTAAAGAGATATGTTTTCTTGTCTTGTGACACATTACCTCACCTTGCTTATTGCCAAGGACAGTGGAGGCCATGGTTAAAATCATACAATAATGACCCACAATGCTGAACTAAATCTAACTTTGCATTTGAAAAAGATAAATCCAAATCCATTGTTCCGAAATGTATTTTCCTAAGGATGACTTGATAAATTCAATTTTCTTTTGCACAAATGTATTTCTGATGTCCAGCTAAGAAAATATGTATTTCAGATGGAATTATTTTTTTTTTTTATTTGCAAATAATTATATCTTTAGCACTGCAGAAAAACAACATATTTGATTTTTTTTTATCCATCATTCTATTTTGGAAAAGTGTATCCACATTTATCTACCTCTGTTATGGAATGTAGTTCATTTTACAGATGTCTGTCAAGTTCTCTTAAAGGTTATTCATGCTTACATATTCATTCGGTGATCCTTGAGTGGCTTCAAACTCAGTGCCATTTAGGGTGGTGTGCATGCTTTTGTTTACTCCAGTCGCTGTCCTTAATTGAATAATTAGTTCCATTATTTTCTACGTTTGTCCTGTTTGTTTGCACAGAATGCATTCAAATGGAAATTAGTTAATTGTGTGGTCTAATTTACACACTGTTGCTTATATTCTGCACTTTAATGCAGAGTTTTATGTAAATGGTTAATTGAACCAATTAAGGCAGCATTAATTGGCTTGATTGAAAACCTGCATACACAGTCCACCAAGGCACTGAGTTTGACACGACTGCACCAGGAGAAAATGCAGAACCATTTCTGGAGCTGGATCAATCTGAGGTTGAAGTGGTTTTGTTTGGTTTCCAGTCAGTGCTGCTGTGTTTGGTTTTCTGAAGTCTTCAGGTCCAAATGCATATTGAAATATTGCTGCTATTACTTTTTTGTGTTTGAAATGAACTGTTTAGTTGTAAGTGTGTACACAATTATGGCCTGAATGATACTTGTAATAAAGCTCTTAATCAAGGTGAAATCTTGCCTTTTGGTCTTTTTTAGAAGCCATACATGTGAGATAACAGAAAAATGACATCCTGATATCATTCCCAATTTTGATAAGTCTGCAATTGTATATCAGTAATACCTACCAGTATTCTCTTTCGCTTTCTATCTGTCTCTGTCCCTCTTTCTCTTCTTCCTTCCCCTTCCCTCTATTAAGATCTATTCAGTTCCTTGAAATGAACATGTCTGAAATTAGGAAACCTTGATACATATATATATATATATATATATTTTATTTTTAAAAAAAAGTCTTTATTTAAAACATGTGATATTAAATACAAATATTTTAACGAAAGAAAAATAGTTAATTTCCTCAATAAAATAACAGTTAAAAATAGCTTTGTGAAGACACAAACTGAGCATGTGCAAACGGTACCAGAGAACTTGCTGCCACTGGGGATGAATCCCTGAATACCAGGTGGCTCAGTTGTTGCCGGGACAAGAGGGCAGCCAGCCAATCAGAAGGCAGAGTTTTTGAGTGACACTGAGCAGGGGCCACCAGATTCCGGCAGTAGTAGTTTGTACAGATGTAAAGATGGGCATGTGATGTTTTTCGCAGGTAACGTTGTTCTTCTGCATGGTGTTACATTTGTGTTGTAATTCAATATAAGGTACGTATCAATGAATAAGTGGATACACTTTGCATGTTATACCTGCGTTAGTGATTAAAGTCCCATAGTAATGCATTGTTTTAATTATCAGTGCAGTGAGGAGGTCAGTGGTCCACAGTGTAGGATGAGACTGCATGGTGCATTTGCAGTTAGCTTGCATTTTATAGTAAAACACAATCTGAGTTATTGCATATATAACCTGGGCCTTCCAGGGCTGAAGTTTGGCCACCCTGATTTACAGTGACCTTAGAGTCATCTAAGGTGATGCTTTGCTGTTGGGAAAACACTCCTTATTGGCTTGGTCTGTTTTCAAGTAGTAATACCAGAGAAGGCAGTTTAAGTGGACAGAAGCAGGACACGTTATGTATAAGTCTTTTTTGCTAACAACTTTTCTTAAGGCAGGTAAACAAAGAAAACAGCCCACATAGATATGTTTTTCCATACTACAAAGTTCATGTCTGTTCAGGACTATGGGAAAAATTAGTGGATGTACAAACTAACTGGTCTGACTACAGAAACAGCCACAGGAAGGACTGCGGATGTTAACAAGAGAAGGAGACGGACAGATTTGATTGGATAGGTAGTTAAGGGCAGGTCAGGAAGGATACGTTTGATTGGAGAAGTGGTTAACAGTAAAAGGCCATGAATGGGTCTTAATGGAGGAGAGGTTAGCAGAAATATCTTCTGTCTCTCTGACCGTCTCTCTCATAGGATATGCCTATTTCTCTCTGTCTCTTGCTCTCTCTCTCTCTCTCAGTATCTATTTCCCTGTCTGTCTCTTTCCCTGTTAAACTGTCTCTATCTGACCAGTACCAACACTGTGCATGTATCTGTGACCCTTCAAAGTAATGCCATCTGTGGGGGCTTCACTTTACTACCGCTACACCCTGCCCGTCGCTCCGAAGCTCTCGAGCATGGGGGGTGGGGTGGGGGTGTTGATGGCATGGGGGCTGGCAGAGAGGGAGGCGTGGCCAGAGCTGACGGACAGCTAGTGCCAGGCGGCGTTCCATGTCAGGGCAGAAGTGCTGACATTGCGGACGGAAATGTCATCGGTCGCTCCTCTCCCTGAGAATAGCCGGGGGAAGGGTGCAGGAAGGAGACTGGAAACCTCTGCCATGCGGATTCGCTCCGCTCTCTCCGCATAATGTCACGCTGTCTGTTTGTTTGCGATTGAAAGGAAGCAGTTCCGATAAAAATTAAACACAGTCTACGGTCATGTTTCTGGATCACATGCCTGTCAGTAAATATCTGGAGTGTGTATGCTCTCATTGTTCTTCTGTTAGCTGGGCCCCTCTCTTTTCTTCCTCTATTGGAGAGTGCAGGTAGTTGTCTGTCACTCTGTATTCTCAAACTCAAGTGTTTTTGGAGTCCAATGTTCCACACAGAGCTTAGGGATCAGGCTCTGTTTTGCCTTGCTGGTGGTCATCTGCATTTTTCTCAGGCATGAGTGTTTTAACATGTCTGCTCCAGGTGTCACAGTAAATTGAGTAACATGCCCCTGTCACCCGGGACAGGTGCATCCTGTGACCTGAGGGGATACTTCATGCATTGAAACAGGCCTTAAACTGCACGCCCTAGTATCTTCTCTCTGATTCGCTCGTCGTCGTCAGTGAGAGACCCTGATTCGCTCCTCATGTCCAGCGGAGGACCCGATTGGCTCGTGGAGGATAAAGACCCCAGGTCCCCCCTGTACTCAGGTAGCCAATCTTCGCTCTGATTCGGGGGGGGAGGTCACATCCTGGAGAGGTGATGGCTTGCTCCTCAAATCTCTGGCAAGTATTTCAACATGTTCTTGCAGACCTCCAGATCACAGTGACCCCGCCCAGCCCCGCCTCCCATCTCACTCATTGGTTCTCCAGGTTGTAGCACTGGGGATCACCCCCCTCTTTCCCACTGAGTCCTGGAAGGGGCTTCCCATACCTGTCCACACACCAGCAGTGTCCTCTTCTCCGACCCCTGGACGGACGACACTACAGACAAGGGGATAAAGAAATGAAAAGGTTTGGTCTGCAAACCTTAAAAGGAGATACTATGGTGCTTAACACCCCAGCCAGTGTAAAAATAGCATATGGTATCAACATTATTACCAGATACTGAGTTAAAAAATAATGAAAGTTTATACACATGAAGGTTTTCATGACAGTGATGCTGAATTTTAAATGCCCACACCAGAAAAGCTTATTTCCTATTTGAACTCAAACAGATGAGATGTATGTGTTCCTGGAACTAACTGGAAAATAAACGGCCTGTCATTTGCTCAGTAACTTTACAAACAGAAAAGCTGTGTCAAATCTTCAATACATGCAAAAAATGTAAATCATGCTGGAGGTCAGAAGTGACATTGGATACTCCTGCTTTCACGAAGTCAGATATTATCTCAGACTGGGATCTTTGTGCAAAAATGTCAGGATGACGAGTGGACCTTTAAACCTCAACACCCCAACAAAATTACAGCAACTGACTCTCAATTTTCTAAACTTTTCAGCTTCCATATTCCCTGAAGGTGTTCTCTGTCACCAGCATTTCCACAAGCAGTTGATTTGGGTTCTATAATGGACTCATTTTGGCTTGTTCCTGCACCATTGGTTGTTACTGTAGCAAGTTCAGCACCATGGATAGCTCTCATTATGCAGGTACTGGAATCGTTGGCATAGATTCCAGAGAGGGGGAGCTGCACCCACAGTCATAAAGGTGGTGGGGGCAGAGGTGGGTCTGGAAAAATTAATGAATTAATCAAAATTAATTTTAACTGTTATGGTCCCTGAACAACAACTCTGTGACGGGGGCATGTTTGAGTTGTAAGTTTAGCAAAAGTGATGGGCGTGGCTGCCGGGGTGGGGGGATGATTGAGGACCAGAGCTTCCTCCTTACCTGCTTCTTCTTGTAGAATCCTTTCTTGTCACAGTTTGGAATGCACAGGTTTTGGGGGTTGAGAACAGCTGCGAATTTTAGGCTCTTCAACACACTCTCCATCTCTCTGCGGCAAGGACCCTGCAGAAGAAAGAATACATGGGCAAAGCAATGAGAAAATGGCAGCCTGGTCTCAAGGCTCCAAGGCCTGGTCTAGATCAGGTATTGACTTCTGTTATCTGATTGAGAGGGCTGTGTCATTATCCAATCAAGCAAGTTTTATTTGTATAGCGCATTTCACAAACATTTGCCACAATATGCTTTACAGTGAACCCTGGCCTGAACCCCAACAAAAGCAAGCCTGTGGCAGCAATGGCTAGGACAAACCCCCTATGTGCAGCAGATAGGAAGAAACCTGGGAGGAACCAGGCTTGACAGGTGAATGAGTTCATGATGACCAACATGGTCAGTAAATCAGTTTGAAAAAGTGCGGCCCTGGATAGTGTGTCAGACTGTCCAATCACAGTGTAGTCTACACATTCAAAATACCATTCTTTCCTTCCCTCTGCTTTCACATTCATCTCTGGACTTCCTTATTCAGAATAATCTCCTTAAACATTATGTCAGTATGAATGCAGAGATATGAAACACAATGTGCTTCCCTCACGGCAGATCCAACCAGAATCAGATGACAGTGTCTCTCTTGAGCATCTAATTATTATAAACATCATGATCTATTGATAGATTTTACATGCTAATAGCACAATTAAAGCTCCACCCATTACAGGATTCATGAATCCTCAACCCATTCCACCTCCACCTATTACAGGGTACATGAAGTCATAACAGAATGAAGTTTTGTGTGTTACTGGGTTTATAACGCCTTGCGAGAAGAAGAAGAAAAAGAAGACCATAGAGCCAACTGCGATACTTACATATTCCCCTTCCTCTTTGGACTTGAAGGACAGGTTCTGCACATCCGCGCTGACCCCGACAGACAGCGGCTTGCCCTTGTACCGCTGTGATTTCTCAGACTGGTCCTTCCTGATGGCCTCTGACCTCGGATGGAGAGCAGCGACCTTGGGGTTTGGCACCCTCTGCTGGCCATCCTCATCTTGGGCACCCGATCCACTGGTGCTCCGATCCACAGCTATGGAGTGATCTGACAGATGGGGATTAAAAAATCAGGATCAACAAAACCCTTCACACAACAGACACTCAAGTATCCCACCCTTACATTTAGGCTCGTGAGTCTGGAGCAAGATTCATTAAATCAATTACAAAGGAGAACCAAATAGCATCAGCGACTCAATAATTTTGACCAATGACTGCACTGGCTGTGGGTTGTTCTCACCCAGCTCGACCAATGAAAAATCATGGGGTGCCCTACGACCTTTCATTCCAGCTAGGCTCTGTTTGTGTCAATCCTTTATCTTGAACAATTTAGCTTTCCATCATGTTCTGATTATGTTACTAGAGCAAAAAAAAACCCAAAAATATAACTGGACTGCTGATGTGGAACACTGCAAATATATTTTACAATAAGGGTATCAGTTTTAAAGGCTCACTCTTGCAGAAATCAGAAAATGTCCTTATGTGGTCAAAATTGTCATACTTCCGCTGAAATTCTGATTCTAAGATCACTGTTCTCTTTTCTATTAACAATGACATCCTTGAATGGCACCTAGTGAAAAAAGTCATATACTCTACAATTATCATTTCACAAGTGAATAAGTATGTTTAATTTTTTTTTCCAGACAACAAAGGTTTTTTGCCCACCAGGCTGGTGGTCCTTAGTATATGATATGTATGATCAGTTTGGTCAGTCCAAGGACGCTCTGTTTTATTTCTATTTATCATGAATGGATTTTGATCCAGAGGAGACAATATGCTTTATCTCGTGCTGCCGTCGAACATACAACAGCGCTACGCTTTAAGCTCTTTTGAAAAAAAAAGAAAGAAATAAATGAATAAAAACCTAACCTACTGCGCAAGGTGCTTCTCCCCAAGTGCGCTAAAAGAACTCTGCATCGTTATTTATAGATCACTGGCAACCGTTCTTGACAAATCCGGGGAATGCTGGACGCCTGACCAGAGGGGTTTAGAAACAGTATCCAAACCTGTGGTTAGGCTGTGGCTACTGGCCATACCCCACAGTCTCCGCTACAGCCACGTGGGTACATTAACATCGAATCTTGAACCAGCCAGTCCGCTGAAGGGTGGCGCAGGTCTGCACCAGCTCAACAGTCATTTTACAGGAGCCCAGTTCACCAGAGGTCAATGTCTGATATGTAAATTTAGGTCTATATGATTGCCTGTAACAACAAAAAATTGCTGATATCTAAAAAATCTTTGTTTTTTTTTTTGCTTTTTATTTAGGTATTTTTTGTTTGTTCAAGCCTAGTTTAACCCTTTCATGAATTAATTAAGAAACAGCCTGCACTTCCCCTATATCGGTGCGTTTTTTTTAGTCTACTACATGTAAAATATAGATAGCCCTTTTTACCCCAAAAAAAGGAGAATAAGAAATATAGTTACATATGAGTCCATTTCATGTGACCTGCACGTTGGTCATCTAGACAAGGCGTGCGTTCCCGACCGAACGCCTTCTCCTGCACGTGCTTCGAGAGGTATGCCCCCCCCATCCCCCTCACTCCCCGCTTCCCCAGGCAATCTCTCCCAGGGCCGCACGGAGATTCTATAGTTTCTATAGATTCCACAATGGACATTCAGGCACGTGGAGGACAAAAGGAAGCAGGAATTATGGCGCGCACAACCGATGTCGATCACTCATCAGTATTTATCTTACACTTTACAAAAAAAGGCACTACAAACAATACAATGATCCGTTCAATAAGTTGATTCAGAAATGTGTATTGAATGTCCTTGCGCCTCAGTTTTCTTACTATATGCGCACGTGACATTCCATAAACCACTGGTTTTTAAATGGTGTCAGACGTGTGTGCGCACGAGAAGCATGCACTTTGGTCTATTTTGTAAAGATATACTTTCATACTATAAAACATAACTTATTCTAAATGCTGTTCGGACAAGGAAGATGAAATTTGCCATACGCGTGCACATGCTTTTCTTCTGTACTGTCTTTGTTTAGTTACTCTATGAATTTGATAAGTTCCAGGAACAGGTATTACAGACAGATACTACACTGCATACCTCTAAATTGCCCGAGTCTTGCGAAGTCTGTAAATGAAATCTGCGATACCCTGTCATGTTCGTGAGTTTGTATCTTTATTTTTAATTTAATATCGATGCACAGTGTCTTTAATTCTTTTTCAACAGCATTCATATGAGAAAAACTAATTACTTACTTTTACGTTGACTGTGAACTGACGCCAGTAATCACAGTTCATCTAAACTCCACGAATATTCCTACAATTCTCACCCTGATACCAGAGGAAATTGTCCAGCCGACTACTTCACACCAACTCATCAGTGAGCCTTAGGAATTAATGATAGTTCCTAGCCATTCTGTGACGAAAGACTACTGGTAACAAAAACGTCATTTAGATGCAAATGCCTGCTTGCCATAGCAATACTGTGTCACTAAATATTTTGATCACAGACAATGACATATTCGCAAAAGCCGAACTGATTATCTACCTTCCACAGAAAACCCGTTGCCATTGTCTGAAGTTGATCCGGAGCACCTCCCACGTCCCTCCAGCAAGGCAAGGAGAGGCTTCGTCTCACCCGGCCGGTGCCGGCAAGTCAAACCGGTGCCGCACCTCCTGGTGTAAATTCCACAGGATTCCCCTTCTGCCAGCGCACAGGTCATGCAGCAGCCGCAGCCGGGCTCGCGCACTCTCTCGGCGCAGTCGCTTGGCACTGGTTTGCACAGGCTTGTCGATGCCACATCGCAGGGCTCGCACCGTACCACCGGCCCGACTGCCTCGGCAGGCCGAGTGAATAACGACAGCGCGGCCAAGCAGAGAAGACGCAGCCAAGACATCATTTAAGCGAGTAATCAATTTGACACAGCGTAGTCGTGCGAGTTGTCACGTACGTTTGAGTGGACCTTTCTTTTCTCACTGAGTGTGAAGACTGTTCTTTTCCGTCTGAAACTTCGACTGCACTGGAACGTCTATTTATATGTTGCAACCCCCTCCCTTCCCCCCAAAAAAACGATTTAAAGTCACACCCCTCCGAATGAATAATAAAAGCGCAATACCGTGGCCTCAAATGACAATGTGGCATTCGATAAAATATTTATGCATTCATAAACTTTTCAATTAAAAAAATATTCAAATCATGGGAACATATAATATTATATAAATATATTCTTAATTCTTGAAAGCGCTAATAAGGTGCAAACACAGAAAAAAATAACTAGGATCTTGTTGCAGGGTATCCGTAGATTTTTGTATTGTAGTGACGTTAATGACGTTAGAAATGATCCCCAGGAACTCTCTGTTGTAAGCCAAAAATGGACCATTTGAAAGGAATACTTTTTCACGCGTCCCCGGTGATCATTTGCAGAACATTTGTAGAACTAGTGATAATTTCTTGACGAGATACAGAGGGAATGAATAATACAAAAATCCCAAATCAGTATTCGTTACTTTCTTAAATATTTCATAATGTATACCCATTCAACCAGGTTGCTCTCCAGCCACAAGAACTGGGGTACACTGGCTGCACCCTGCCCAAGGAGCAGGTTTTGAAAAGAAATTGCAATATGCCTCCATATTTTATGCTACCCAACATCCAAAAGAGACACTGCCAAAATGTTCATTTGTATTGATCCTGCTCAGACCATATGCTCCTAAATGAAGTATGCATGCAACAGGAATAAGCATTAACCATGCAGTTAAATGCTTCTGTTGCTCAGTTACAGGAGGTTAGCTGCGCAGAAACTGCGCAGTTCCCGCTAAGTCTGAGGGCTCTCCTGCCGCTGCAGCTCAAACAGGCATCCAGTTCAAGCTTCATCCTTCTGTAAACCATGGAGCCGTTGGAATGGAATGGAAAAGAGAATATGACCCGGTGAGCGAGGAAATACCAGGAAAAAGACAAGAGAATGTCTGGTTACCCCCCCCCATCAGCCACCCCACCCTCCCCATTTTTCTATGGTGTTTTCTATTCAAACATATTCATCCCTTTTTGTATCGGAGAGACACATGGAAGCATTTTTCTTTACTGGGGGAACACACTGTACAGAAGCATATACATTTTCAGGACAAATATATATCTGCAGATGCAATCATGCGTAAATCATTTCCGCTCTCAAGGGTGAATAAAAACCCAGCGCTTATCCCACAGCTCTATATAATTCCCTAAATGGGCATTTTCAGGTGCGCAAGAATATTGTGCATAGTTCTGTTTTAGTAAAGAGAGAATGCATGGAAACTGCGTAATCAATTTCCAAGTTTCTGTAATTTCCATGTTTTTGTGCAGTAGTCTCAGCTACTGTGCTGAGTGCAGAATACTTCATTTGTTGGCAATAAATTAGTGTATGAGTTAATTTTCCATCTGTGTAAAGTTTTTATGTTTTCGTGGGGTAGATTTGGTGAGTGCTCAGTGTGAATTATGGAGGCCAGGATACAAGCTTGAGTCAAAGCTTCCAGAGTCAGGAGTAGTGAGTGAGTCAGAGTTCTGGAATCCCGGATGAGGGATTGAGTCAAAGTTCTGGAATTCTGGATGAATCAGTGAGTCAGAGATGTGGAATTTTAGGATGAGTGACTCAGAACTGGGTTTTCAATTATTCTCAATTGTTAATTGGTGAATCAGTGTTCCGGAATGCAAAATGAGTGAACGAGGGGTCCATAGGACCACACACAGATGCGTCAGACGCAGCTTTTGTTCATGTTCCAGCACCCGCACAGTCATGTGCCAAACCAAGATGATCAAAGATATGTCCTTTAATTATGCATGTTTTTCTGCTGGATTTGATGTGGCTTTTAATGTATTCTCCACCAGAACACACCCACCTGAGAATACTTGCAACCACCTGGGAAACAGTTCATTGGCAATAAAAAAAAATAATTGTTTGCTGATATTACAACTTCTATTGGGTAATAACTTTTCAAGTATGATAAATCAACCATGCGATGTAGTTATGGCTAAAAATGAAAAATAAGAAGGAGTGGTTTGACATGGTTGAGGTGGTGGGGGATTGTTTAACACCTTTTATTTATTTAAGGCCAGTATTTAAGTGTTGACGTATACAGCCGTCACCCCCCCCCAACCACACTTTGGGTATTGACTGCAGGACCAGCATGGTTTACCTATGATGTAGGGTACCACCTGGGACATGTGTGAGGAGTTGTGAATAAGGTATTACTCTTTGCAGTCACGCTCACACACAAGCAGCTTACAGCATAAACAGCCTGCGCTGGATCTCAAAACATCACGTCATCCTCATGGCCAGCTACCCAGCTATGAACCTTAGGCCTCCTGGGCCACCAACAACCAACAATGCGTGTGCAGATAAGCCGCCTTCTGGCTGACCCACACACACATACACTCATGCATTTACATAAAGACACACATACTCACATGCAAACACACACATATACACACAGTCACACACACGCACACACACACACACACATTCTCACACACATTCTCAGCTTATGAAATAAGCATAAAGACACACGTGCACTCACACACTCACATGCATACACACACATATATACACAGACATACTTATTCACATACACACACACACTCACATACTCTCACTCACAATCCCAGCTTATGAAATATGTAAAAGGACACACGTGCACTCACACACTCACACACACTCACTCACACACATACTCACACACACACACACATGCACACACACACAGACACACACATACACACATACACACACACACACACACACAGACACACACATACACACACACACACACACACATACACACATACACACACACACACACACACATACACACAAACACACACACACACACACACATACACACTCGCACAAACATACGCACACACACACGTGCACACACACACACACACACACAAACACACTCACACAAACATACGCACACACACACGTGCACACACACACACACACACACACACTCACACACACCCAGCTTATGAAACAGTGTCATGTGAAACCTGAGCTCCTCTGGTAACCCCCTTCCATAGGATCAGATGCAGAATCTACGTGAGAACGAGTTTTCCCACGGCCTCCATGCTGACGTCACCACCTCTTGTTTGTAAGCGGATTTAGGGGACCTGAGATGATGATGTCATTGCTTGTGCATGTGTTTGTTTGTGAGTGTGTGTGTGTGTGTGAGTATGTGTGTGTGCAAGTGTGTGTGTGCGTATGTTTGTGTGAGTGTGTGTATGTGTGTGTGTGTGTGTGTGTGTGTGTGTGTCTGTGTCTTGTGTCTGTGCATGGGGTGGAGGCACTAAAGAGCTCAAATCAGGCCTGAAAATTATTTTGATAGCTCGCTAAGGTCATTTCCCAAAAGCCGTCACTCAGTGTTAGTGCAGAGAGAACACAGTCAGCCCAGTGGTTTTAATGGATGCTCTCATGCCACTGAGAGGCAGTATGCAAGAGGTGTGAATGGGCAATATCCAAGTATATCTTGGGAGGACAATGTCTCTGAAGCTAATTTTGTAGTTTCAACCTCACTCATATTAAAAAAGGCTCCAAAAGGGTTCTTCGCTTGTCCTGCTGGGGGAACTTAAACAGTTTTAGGTTCTTCTTTGATATGGATTTCACTCACAGGATCTCTGTAGAGCCTTATTCTGAGGGTTATATAAAGAACCCCTTAAAGATATCTGTATCTAAGATGAATCTTTAAGGGTTCTCCCTGCAGGACACATAAACGACCTTTAAAGGTGCTGGAAAGCATTGTTTTTCTAAGAGTGAAAATCTGACAGTTATATGCGCAATAACCTGAGTGAAATTACATCAAAATGAACTTTCAGACATGGATTCTGACTGGATCTATCTGAATATCATAGACATTGTGGGTGGACATGGACTCAGAGGCATGTTAATGTTGTGTTTTATTGTGCTGCCCAAAAGGCGCTATATAAATAAAGTCTGGTTAATTGATGTGAAGTTGCAGAATGATTTTCAGATGCCATATTTATTATTACATGGATATGGAATATGCCAGTTTCATAAGTAGCACACATCCATGATATATAATATGTTCAAAGCACATATATTGCTGACATCTTTTTACAGCGAATGTGGCAAAAAGCTCAAAATAAATAACACTGAACTGGATTTAACTGAATTGAATTGAAAATGTTCCCCACACTCTTAGAAGAAAAAAGTGCTTTCTAGCACCTTTAAAAGTTCTCTATTTGTCCCACTGGGGGAACCCTGAAAAGGTTCATCTCAGATATTCATACCTTTTATGTAACCCTAAGAATCATTTTCAGCGGAGAACCCTTGAGCAACGTTTATATCAGTGAAGAACTCTGAAGGGTTCCCCCAGCTGGACAAACAAAGAACCCGTATGGAACCTTATTTGTTCTAAGAGTGTAATTGTAGAACTACATGGGAAAAGAAGCACCGCACATTGGAAGGTTCTCTGCCAGCTGGTGTTTTGTTTCAGCAGCACAGTGACACGAGTAAGCGTGGGGTCCAGTTTTCCTCACCAATAGTGCACAGTATCGGCCAATCACACGTCAGTTCTCACAGTCACACTCAGGCTCAGTGGTGTTCTCAGGCTGTCTGAGAGGCAGAGGCGAAAAGAAAAAAAAGAGTACGTCCACCATGTAGGAGCACTGAGAGGGCGCAACGCCAGGTTTTCTCCACTGGAAGGTCACCCTAGAGGGCACTTTGTCACGATTTCCCCCACAGAGGAAGTCCTTCCTGCACTGAGATGTTTGTGTATGTGTGTGTGTTAGGGTGCTTGTATTTACTGGTATTTCAGGATTATGTTAACGTGAGAGAAACATTGTGTGAATATTTCCATGAGTGTCCTGTTGTGTGTGGGTATGCGTGTGCATGCATATCCTTGTATCTGTGAATGTGTATGTGAGTGTAGCCTATATGCAAATGTATGTGAAACCTGAGTGTGTGTGTGTGTGTATGAGTGTGTATATGTATGTGTGTGTGTGTGTGTGTGTGTGTGTGTGGGGGGGGTGAAAAGCAAGGAAAAATCATTCCCCACATCCGTGCGGAGATTCCCGTGTAATTACACCTGCGCGATTCCCTCGCAATCCAGCATCCGCTTAACCACCCTGAGGCCTAAGAAAAGAAGATAAAAGCAGCACGAGGGCTGAAGGAGAAACAAAGCGCGGGGTACGCGGCCGCCGGCTCGTGTGCACTTAAATGCTCTCTGCACTAGCCCGCTAGCCCCCGGTTCGGGATAGGCAGTGCAGGAGGCCACGCTTCGCCGACGTGGAATTTCAAACATTCGTGTCTTATGATTGGAAATAGCCGCTGATTTTTTTCGTTGTTCAGGAAGTCTTTTAACTGCCTGCACATTTTCTGGATGTCGGAGGAAAGAGATCGATGCGGTTGGAATGTGGGTAGCAGAGCGCCGGGCGGCGGGGCCGGTGTAGGAATTCGCCCCGTGGGACGGGGCGCTCAATAAAAGGGAGTGTGAAGAATGTTCTTTTTTATGTACACAGGATATTATTGTACATGTGCTTCATACACCCGCAGTCTACACAAAAGCCCTTCGACCGAGACAACCTGTGAAATTCCTGATCCTAGTAAAGTCGCTGACAGAAGGGGTTTTCAAACCGTTTGACATAATAAAGAAAAGCATGCGGACCCATTTTCTTGGAGAACCTTGACAGTTTCTAATTATATGTGCAGTAACAAAAAAAAAAGACTGTTTATTGGTAATTCCAAAACATGGAAATATTTTACTACCTGGGGTGGTGCCAGCAGTCATGTGAGCTGTCAAAAGTAGACAGTTATGTTAGCCATAACTATTCACGCTTCTTTCCTCCTGAAAGGCTGTCTGTGAAATATGCTAAATAAAAGCATAACTTCTTGTAATAATATATGGGTCAAAGTTCACATGCCTGTTCATATATATTTCTGCAAACATATTTTACAACAAAACACTTCGATAATTATTATGAAAACATATTAAATCATGCATGCATTAAAGTGTAAAGAGTTGAGAACGTGGAATAGATTGTCAGCAGTAATGCGTTCAGAAATATTCTGAAGTTTTTATTATTATTATTATTATTATTATTATTATTATTATTATTATTATTATTCAAAAGAGGCTTGACAGTGTTGTAGGATGAGCATGGAATGATCATCCTGTCCACCACAGGGGCGGCGCCACACTTTAAATTGTTCTTTATCCAATCATCATTGACTGGAAGTATTAACGGACCCGACCACTGGTTTATCAGCTAAGATGTGCCCAAATTTGGTGGCATTGGACACATTAGTTGATCAGGGTCTGAAACTTTGTGCGAGTGAAAATGGAATAACATTTTTTTAAATCCCTCAATGAATTAAAAAATACTGTGTATGCTGATTTCTTTCCGACCACAGTTGCAACCCCTAAACTGTAACAGGCTGTTGATTGTTCTTAATTATGTGTTTTTTAATCTCTCAGCAGTTGTTAACAGCCTAAATCCAACCTCAGGGGCCGCACTCAAGCACAGAAATAGTTTGGCCTGCCATGAAAAAATGTAACTTTTCACATTCCAAGAATTTTAGTCAGATAAACTGATGATTGTGTTTCCTTGTTTTGCAATATAGCAAACAGTTTCTTTTGAAGAGGTTACCTTTCTATAATTAACTGAATGGCCAACCAGTGGGTTGGTAATTGGTGAAAGTGTGGTTACACAAGCTAAACTATGTGTTAGGCTGATAAAGAATTGAATGAAAAAGCAAGTGGCGATGAGCCAAACAAGCACCGGACTGTTTCTTCAGAGAACGCTATAAGGAAGGAAGACATAAAATTCTTAAAAACATGTGTTAAAGCAGGCTGAACTGATCTAGAGCGAAGTGGCAGTAAAACTACGATAAACAAAGAGGCCCCAGGAGGGGCAGAGAAAAACACGGGACATCGGCAAACACAGGAGACTGCTTCAGCCATACAGAGAAAAACGGGACATCGGCAAACACAGGAGACTGCTCAGGCCATACAGAGAAAAACGGGACATCGGCAAACACAGGAGACTGCTCAGGCCATACTGAGAATGAGTGTCAATGAGACGCCATTCCCAGATTTGAGGGGCTTTTGTTGGACTGAGTATCTCAGGTTCCAGGTGCGAACGCCACTGTTCTGTGTGCGCCCAAACTCCCAGGAGGCTAAGGTGACAGCCAGGTTTGTGAGGACCGGCCAGGCCCCATGGAACGTGTGTGTGTGTGTGTGTGTGTGTGTGTGTTGAACTATGTGTTCATGTGCATAACTGTGTGTTTGTAAATGGCTATATGTGTTTTTAACTGTGTGTGTGTGTGTGTGTGTGTGTGTGTGTCAAAGTTTCTGTTTGTGTGCATTATGGCATGCATGTTTGTAAATGCATATATGCATAACGAACTGTGTAACTGTGTGTATGCGTGTGTAACTGTGTGTGTTTGTATATGCCTGTATAGCTGTGTGTGTGCATAACTGT
>CM040743.1:3615145-3712645 GCA_022829145.1 Albula goreensis
TCCATTCAAAACAATGGCGAGTGTCAGATGTGCGTTAGCCTTTCCTCATGAAAGACCCTGTTAGCACGTTAGCACGAGGGCAGCCTGTCAGGTTTGTGCTGCTGCTCAAAGCCTGCTTGATCAATTAACACAGCTGAGAATGAAGCTGATTCACGTCACCTGGTGTCTGAGGTTTGAATTGATCCACTGATTAAAAACCAGTCAATCTTGCAGCTGTCCAGGGTTATGTTTTGGGTTGGACCCCGAGTCAGAACTTTGAACACACTCTGTGCATGTAAGCCAGTGGTCTTCATTTCCAGTTCTGGAGAGATGGACTGTCTGTAGAGATCTGATCACACACTGCTACATCATCTGATTTTACAAAAAAATATATTGCTTTGCACATTGTCCTGTTTTGGACTCTGCCATATGATTGTGTGTCACTCAGAAGTTACAATTTCTCATGCATCCAAAATTGCATTGGCCCTGATTCAAATTTAGCAGGTGAAAACAAATTCAGTCAACCACACTTAGTCTCTCTACGCCTGTATGCAATTCAATTAAAACAGACTTGAATCTCTTTTACGAGCATACGCAAGGCCAAGGCCATGCAACATATTAAAGACACGCATACTTGTCTTCGCTGAAAACAAATAACAAATGATGTCGTGAAGTCTGAATTGATTGAATTCCATACGCCTGTAGAGGGACTGAAATGAATTCTGATTGAATCCCATTTGTCCTTAAATGAACTAATTGCGTTAGACTGAATCTATCCCACTGCCTTTCTGAGGGTGGAGTTTTTATGCGCTAAGTCAGAGTGGTCCAGGGTTAGGGTACACTAGAGGGTGGATTTAAATGACAATTTTCCGAGAAAGGGGAGCAGAAAAAAAGCAAAGGCCAGCCCCCTCGTTAGACATCAGAGGCTCTTTTGTGTCTCTGAACTAAAGAAACAAATGAATGTTAAAAATAGAAGATGAAAAGAACAGCGGCCGATCGGCCTGGCCTGAACTTGTGGGTAACTGGAAAGAGTAGGACTCCCGGGTGTGCCGGCTCGCTAACACTCTCTTTCCCTCACACACTCTCTCTACCTCTCCCTCTCCCTCTCCCTCTCTCTCTCTCTCTTTCTGCCTGTATCTCTCTCTCCATCTATCTCTCTCACTGTGTGTCACCATTTTGGGGCTGTCTAAGGTGAACGCTGTTTGGGAGGGCTGCCCTGATCTGACTCTCATCACTGCACACACACAGACACACACAAATATTCACTCGCACATCACATGGTCACGCTCATCCACACACACACACGCTCTCACACACACGCATAGACATTAACAACGGCAGGCACATGCACACACACACACACACACACACACACACATCATTGCATAAAAACAGTGCTTATGTAACTCAGCAGAATGATATATGTCCAGTGTCAGTCTCACCTGGTGGAACAGTCCCAAAGTTCTTGAAGGCCGCACCTTCCCTTCAGCAGAAGTTGACGCGGGATCGTAAATCTTGGACAAGCATGTCATTGTCCCCTATAATCATGTCCCAACATTCCGGGAATGCTACAGGATAGATCCCCCCCCAAAAAAAAGCCTGGTCATCACCGGTGCCTGGGAGTTTCCCTGGTCCCTTTCCGGATGTCCGGACTCATTAAGTTTTGGGGGTGGGTCGGGGGAAGGCGAGACACACCCCACCCGCTGCTCCTCGTGCCCTTCCCAAACCTGTGCCGCCCACTTCCTTCCTGTCTGCCCCACGGGGATTCTGTGTTCACTGATCGCCAGCTGCTGAGGGCTGGGCGTGCGTTTGGGGCCGGGGCTGACCCCCCCCACACCCCAAGCTGCTACACAGCACCCCCTGGTTCTGCTAGTTCACCCTTCACCCCACAACCGCCCCCCCGACCAAACCCACCAGTGTAAAATCACATGGACTCACAAACGCCTGACTCAGCAACAAAAAACACAACGGCAACTTTAAAAATATAAACGGTTCGAGAGAAGCTTGCTTAAATGACTAATCTAACTATATAGACTATATCTAGTGCGATATAATGGTCAGGGTGGCAGGCTTCCGTCTCAGAAGCAGTGGATTTCATCCCCAGGTAGGACACTGCTGATGGACTTTTGAGCAGGGTAGTTAACTGACATTGCTAGTGTGAATATCCAGGTGCATAAGAGTATAAAAAACGTAAACTGTTGGTCTGAATAACAGTGTAAGTAATTTTGGTGGTGAAAAGGTTGGGTAAGAAAATACATTTTAAAGTCACAAAAGCAAGAGCAATTGCCTGAATTTAAGTCTGTAAAAGCTGTTAAGATTTTTCAGTGTGTATAGACACACACACACACACCTCACTGCTCACCGCTGAAAATCAGAGTGAGGAGCGTGCTCCGACACGCCCGGGGGAGCAGCGACTTTTTACCTTTTACCATCTATAAGCTGAGGGGTGTGTGTGTGAGTGTGTGTGTGTGTGTGTGTGCGTGCGTGTGTGTGTGTGCGTGTGTGTGTGTGTGTGTGTGAGTGTGTGTGTGTGTGTGAGTTTGTGTGTGTGTGTATGAGTGTATGTGTGTGCGCGTGTGTGTGTGTGTGTGTGTGTGTGTGTGTGTGTGTGTGTGTGTGTGTGTGTGTGTGTGTGTGTGTGTATGAGTGTATGTGTGTGCGCGTGTGCACGTGAATGCATGTATGTGTGTGTGCTTGTGCGTGCATGCATGTGTGCGTGTATATATGTGTGTGTGTGCATGTGCATGTGCATGTGCCAGTGTGTGTGCATATATACGTGTGTGTATGTGTGTGTGTTTGTGTGACTGTGTTTGTCAGAGTGAGTATGTATGTGTGTGTGTGTGTGCGCGAGCATGCGTGTGTGTGCGCGCTTGCATGTGTGCATGTGTACGTGTGTGTGTGTGTGCATATGTGTGTGTGTGTGTGCGACTCTGTGTTTGTCAGAGTGTGTGTATGTCCCTTTCTGTGTCCCTGTCTCGCTAATAATTGTGTAACTTTGTCAGCGTCGCTGAGCAAACTCTATACTTTAGAACAGTTCATAGGATGTAACCTCTCGACTTCTTGCAGTTTAAATGGCTCGCCGTACTGAAACACAAGAAGAGGGCTCAGGTGGTCGAGCGGAAGTAGGCGGGGCACATTTTCCAACCCGTACATTTTTGGCCATACAAAAAAAAATCAAGCCAAGCGGACATTTCAGGACCGTACAAGGGGACGCGTCTGGGGGAGATGGGGCGTGTGGTAACCTTATCTTTAAGAATGTATTCATTCTTCCGCAAGCACATTCAGTCCCAGTCTGTTAGGTATTTCTAAAATCATAGATCCTGGAGCAGATAGGCCAACATTCTTTATGAAAATTCATAAACGGTATTACAATATATCATGAAATGGAATGTGGATTCATATCTGGCGTCAGTCTGTCTTTTTATTTTCTTTCAATTTCGCTGTTACTTCGCGTCTATGAAATTTAAGCAAACTCATTTCCAAGTTCTTTGGCATGATAAACAGTAACAAGCGTTTACACAGCATTTTTTTTTCGTTTTTTTTTTTTTTTTTGATAACTTGGCTATTTAGTATTTTGTTACTATATATTTTGTCAGCTCCGTATCATATTTAGACGAAATATTGTTACTTCATATTTCGCAAGACACTGGGACAGAAAACAGATAAACTGCCAACACCGACGTTACCCGTTTTCTGAAATGACTACATATCGCCATCTGCTGGTCCAACCTGGTAATTGTCTAATACTCTTCGCTCGTGCGGAAGCACAGTGGGACAGTCATAGGATGCCTAAACACAGTGACAACATTTACCATGAATATGTAGCATGCAGTTATCTAGTGATCAGCTAGAGGGAGCTGGTTGAAAAATATTAAATCCCAGCTGACAACATAACATTTTAAAACAAACATTTTTTGTAGACTGGGAAGTTGTCGAAAAGGTCAATGTGATTTTTTCAGTATTTTATTACTACTGATTTCCGCTTTACATGTTGTCGTAAAGTGGAACGTAGGAACTGTGCTTAATGAGAAATAACCAATCAAAGAGAGAGCAACAGAAATGTGATATAATGTAATTTTATTGAAATTTAAGAGACAACTGTTATATTCGCGGTACAGAATAACTATACAGCATAAATTTACACGGCAAAAAGGTTTTTTTGTTTTTACAGGTACTTATTTCACAAGACACGTGGGACCGAATCCAGACCTGCGGTTATGTGCATTTTGCACGTAAATCTCTCTCTTTCTCTCGCAATGTTGAGTTGCACGTTACATGCACTGAAGCCAAGCTCTGGAGTCTGCCCGTAATGATAATTGACAGCCGAGTATACACAATACTCATAAAGTAAACGTATGGAATGTTCGTTGTTCTTTAATAAAATATTTCATAGTCCCGCAGACAGAAATGAAGACAACGGCCTTGAAGATTCGCCGAGAATGTGCTGACGGGGATCCAGAGCAGAGAATACCTGGAACCAAGAGCAATTTCTTTTAAACCAGAGTTGGCTGGAATTTTTTTTCTTCTTCCCAAGACAAAAGTACAACCCCATGATCTTCACAAACCAAGTGGAATGGTTGAATTAATAAAGAAAAAAAAGAACAAAAATAGTAATTGCACAATAAATACAGGCAAAGGATAATTTTATATGAATTGCGATTGTTTCTTTAACATTAAAGAAACATTAAAGTCCAGTTATCCCACATAGTTCCGAACATCTCAATGACAACTTACATCGTGCAAGTCACAACAGTCACAACAATGTATAAAATAAACCAATATCCAAATTACAAGAAAGAAAGGCCTTAGGAGACGTAGAAAATGTAACCAGTTTAAATGAATTCATCAACATTAATGTTATTCTCTGAAATTTGAGGAAAAAAATTATTTTGGACAAATATGACATTTTAAAGAGGTATTGTAAAAGATATATGACAGTATAAAGCTATTTAATACTGAAATACAGTTTATGGTGGGAAAATACTTATTTTGCATTCTAAAACAGTTGTTGAGCAAAAAATATATCGAAACAAATATGAATATCAAATTGTGCCAGGTTCTTCTATAAGAATATTTTAGGCTCACTATTTAAGATAAACAATTTACTGTAGTTATAAAATATATTAATATTTTGTCTAACGTTGAAAATACTTGGTATGCAAATATAAAAATAGTCCTGACCGTTACTTAAAAAGTGTATTCATACAAAGTTATAAACTCTAAATGTTATAAATGCATTAGGTATGTGACAGAATGCATGCATTTACATGTAGTAGAATAAGGAGAACATTTAATAATAATAAAAAAAACATTACACAAGAAAAAGTTGCATGACACAGCAGGTGCATACAAAAAAGAATCAAAAGGCGCATTGACATAAAGCAGCTTTCATGACAAATGTACACATGTTTTACTCACACACACACACACACACACACACACACACACACACACACACACACACACACACACACACACACACACACACACAATAGGTGGAGCTATGATATGTTATCAGAACTCACTGATTTGGTCAAATCAGTCTGTTTTGCTCTAAAAAGTAAAACCTTTTTATTGGTTGAATGTCAGTGATTGACAGCTAGTTGTAGCCCCACCCCTTTTTGTGACATGATTCCATATTGAACTATCTCATGCACACACACACACACACACACACACACACACACACACACACACAGTATACTTTGTGTGTGTTCATATTTTGATTTTGTTGTTACCAGTGGTGAGATACAATGTGGAGTATCTGATAAAAATATTGCAAGGCTCTTGCAAGGCTGTAAGCGACATTCATACTGTACATGGCCATACCTTTAAAATATTACAAGCATACAAAAGTTATAAAATAGCATATAACTTAATGTGAGAAATAAATCCAGTACTTAGTTCATATGTTTGTTTTATATGGACCTTACATATGTGTAAAGCATTTATATAGCCGGATATTTTCTGGAAGCAACTCAGGTAAAGTACCTTGGTGAATGTACCACTGGGCTTGTCTGGGCTACAGACCTGTTCCCTAACCATTATCCTAACCTGCGTCCATTAAGCCGACAGGGTTAATGAGACCTCATTCTTTTGTAACTCACCTTGACTGCAGGTCTACAAAATACTGTAAAATTTCAAAAAAGCAAAACGGGGACTTTCCAGCAGTATTTTTTTTTCTATCTTTAATACATATCTATAATACATATTTTGCATGGCTATGGATTCCCTCTGCACCAAAGAAAAGTCATGACCAAAGTCAAAATCATTTCAAGATGATATCGTTAGTCGATAAATTTCCTCTGCGCCACACGCCGTTTCTTTTTTTTTTTCGGCGGGAGTCGTAAGTAACAGCTTCCACGACCCGCACCTTGCTCGTGTTTCTCAGCTGAGTTCTCCGATGGACCCTCACTGCAGTTCCAGTTTCTGCCAGCAGAGGGCGGGGAAGGTGGCTCTACTTGTTTTTATGAGAGCCGATCATCACCTTGGAGACGAAATTGACGATGGCACTGGCAGGCTGTTCTGGGTCGTGCTCGGCGAAGAGGTGACACACGTTATCCATGGCGTTGCCAGACTTTCGAGCCACAAAGCCAAAAATCCTGGAGGGGAGCCAAATTTTGTGAGTGTTTTGTGATAGAATACTGGACTTACAATCACAGAGTTCTAAACAAGAAAGCATACACACTGTGTTCTAAGTTAACTTACTTTTAACTACACTACAAATAATTATGTCAAAAAACTGATTCCAATGTCTGACTGTTATGTACTTTTTAAAGAAGCAGATAAAGTAATAAACATGGAAAATCGATCCTTAATCAACACTCCCGCTCTGAGAAACTGAAGAAACACAGGCCTTGGATTCTGATAAAAACAAACAAAAAAAGACACACAAAAACATGACTAACACTGACCCCTCCTGTGTGCAGCTCAGCACAGAGAGAGGCAGAGAGAGGTATACTTACTTTGCAGAGGAGCTGCTGTCTCTCATCCATCTAAATGAGCAAAACAAAATAGAAAATTATTATTATTTTATTTATTATTTACAGATGGCTCTAGGGCACAAAAGCCTCTCTTCTCGCAAAGCATTTTTTAGTTTATTCATGCCATGTTACTCATTTAGCAGTTATGACAGGTTTACTTACTTCCTCTCTTGGGGGTCCAAGGCACAGAAGATCACGGTGTTGACTGCATAGTGTCTCCTGAAGAACAGTCTGCAAAGGCACAACAGTCATACAGTTAGACTTACGTTAGTGAAATGTGCTATCTGACAAGAGCTGGGAGTGTGGTTCCTCTTGGAAAAAAGATATGATACACACTAAACCCCTTTTAAATGTCTTTTAGATACTTTTTTTATTTGGAGTTTCCATCGTTCTGTGTACCACATGTACAGTTGACCCTCCCACATCACGGCTTTCCACATTGTGTCTTTGATTTTTCACAAGTCGGCATCAAACAATTAAATGAGAATTTTTTGGGAGCTTTGAGGCCTTGTGAGGGAAACTGCATAGCACTGCAGACAATGCATGTAGCAGACAAAAGTAAAGAAAATATGAAAAGTCATAAATGCATAAATTGTATGTATAATATCAATGTATTTTATCGTTTAATACCATAAATTTACACACATTTTTCATATGGTTTTTCCACATCGCTGGGGGGCTGAGCCCCTAACCCCTGCAATGCTGGAGGGTCAAATGTAGTGAGAGGGCCTCATGGTTTAGCCAAGTCTGTTTAAAATATGGTAGCAGTGGTAGGCCTCTCGGGTTAGCCTTACTGTAGTAGCTGGTTTGTTGATGTGACAGTAACATGTAACACAGTGCTGTTTTCTGTTGCTAAGTGCTTTCAGCTGCACCGTATGGTAAGGATTTTATTTCCTTTCTTTTTCTCTGATGTGTATTTTTATGTTTTTGATTCAGTGTTTTTAGTCCTTGTTTTATCTGGAGTTTCCATCGTCCTGTGCACCCCATGTATAAGTCTCTGTGCTGTGTGGATGTGGGCAGCTCACTTCCTCTGGTTGTCTGTGAGGGTGATCCCCTGGGCGGACACTTTGAAGTGGACCACGGTGGAGGTGGGGGGCGGGTCCATGTTCAGGGTGACGGTTGTGGCTTTCTGGATGGCCTGGTGCCCCGTCAGTGACTCCATCTCCATGGAGCCCAGGAACCACACGTTACAGGCTGGGGTAGAGGATGGGATATGGCTCAATAAAATGCTATCCTTTAGAATTACTCATGGTTCAGGACATGCTATCGATTAGCATAGCTCAAAACATGCTATCCTTTGCCATTATTCTTGAGTCAAAGACATGATAGCCTTTAGTATAGTTCATAACTTAACAACATGCTATCAATTAGCTTTTCTTCATAACTTTCTTTTAGCACAATTCAGAAACTTGCTATCCGCTAACATGACTCAGTCGTTAGTTATCCTTCAGCACAACTCAAAAAAAGGTTAAACATTAGCATGGCTTAGCAACATGCTACCCATTAGCATAGCTAAACAACATGCTATCCGTTAGCATGGCTAAACAGCGTTCTGTCCATTACATGAATACCAAAGGGATAAGCTTCCAAAGAATGAAAGAGACAGAGAGAACGTATCATTTTAGAGGAGAGAGAGAGGCTCTTCTCTCAGAGATGTCTGGTGTAAAAGGTGAGATGGGGGAGGGGAGCACACCTGCTCCCTGTTTGAGGAGTTCGGCCGCAGAGTTAGAGGAGGTTGGAGTGGGAGACTCTCTGTGGTCCTCCAGTGGGTCTGAAATAGGGATGCACACACACTTTAGAACAGGGACACACACATACACACTCCAGAACAGGGACACACACAAACACACACACACACACACACACACACACACACACACACACACACACACACACACACACACACACACACACACACACAGAACAGGGACACACACAAACACACACACACACACACACACACACACACACACACACACACACACTCCAGAACAGAGAGACACACACACACACACACACACACACACACACACACACACACACACTCCAGAACAGAGACACACACAAACACACACACACACACACACACACACACACTCCAGAACAGAGAGACACACACACACACAAACCAAACATTTCAGAACAGGGAGAACACACATATACATGCTGGTAATTGTCAGAGTGTGACCCTCTGTATCTGGCTGTAAAGTTTTTTTTTTCCCATCTCGCCCTATTTTGGTCTGACACACCTATGAACAGAACAACAAGTCAGGGGAGGTTAGGGGTGGGCAGGGTCTTACCTGTATCAGGTATGATGAGCTTGCAGGGCAGGGCCAGAGGGGTGATTGAATGCTGACACACCAAAGCGGTGAGGCTCCCTACAACACAGTCACACACAATCTTTATAATCACGCTTTAAGCATTTAACCCATGCTGTTTTCCAGTTCACATTTCTACACACTATCCTTCTACAGCTGGAGATTTTAATTACCATGCAACAACAGCAATGTCCTTCCTGGGAAATGAACCTGCAAACTTTGGGGTTACACAAACACACATGCATACACACACACACACACACACACACATATGCAAAGGTATAACATATGTCCTGTAGGCATTCAGATTTGTAACTCAAAGCAGCCCTTTCCAGTGTTGAAAGATAAAAAAGAAACATCCACTAGGTGGCAGCCCATCACAAGTATGGGGAATAAGCAGTGCTTTCAAACATGCTTCTTACTCAAGTTAGCACCAATGTACCATCACCCCAGTGAGAGCAAACAGCTTTGGTCTGTTGACTGCTGAAGTAAGAGCTAAAATCTCCAAGCAACAGACACAAACAACCACACACACATGCTCGCACGCACACACACACACACACACACACAGCACACACTCACTCATCCCCCACACACTGCATACACACCCTTTCCACTCTTACCGAAGTACGGTTCATTGGGACAGCCCTTCAGCCTCACTCCTTTGGGTGTGCACTCAATCAGGAAATGTCTGACCAGCTCATTGGACAGATCTCCACCTATCAGAGACAGGCAGGGTGAGACAGGAGAGTGACCACAGAACGTTATAGCTAACATAGAACATTCTGGAACATGAAATAAAAGAACACTCTGGAACATGAAATAAAAGAATTCTGGAGCATGAAACAAAACAACTCTAGAATATGAAAGAAAAAGAATTCTGGAACATTCTGTGGAATCTTCCCCCATTACATCACCCACTATAACCCCCCACACACATACACACACCTTCCATCCCCCCTCCGACCCCCCAGCTGAGACCACGCCTACCTTTCTTGCTCTGCTGCAGGACAGAGGGGGGAGGCGTGGCTACCTTCATGGCCAGCCCATAGGCCCCCCGGAATGAGTGGCTGTCCCTGACGATGAACGACCCAGGCTGCTTGTCTTTCAGTACAGCGATGGCTGAGGGGTTCGGGGAGAGAACAGGACAATGCATGTTTGTTTTCTCACCAAGAATATATGCTGTATCATTTATCATATATTGTGTCACATATTTAAAAGTTATTTAATAATATTTAAGCATTCATGTTTAAAAGGGGAACCTTTATAGTAAATTGTAATGAATTTATAAAAATTGAATATTAATTTTAATAATTAACATTACCATACATATATTTTTGGTTTAATATAACTTCCTAAGACCATTCTGTCTAATCATACCACTCTAGCTAAATTCTCAGACTGTTTCTGGAATAATTTCATTTTGTGGAAAGATAGACAACAATATTCACCTTGTTCCCTTGAGATGTCTGGCTTGTACCAAAACTTTGACGTGTCCTGAACAAATTTCACAGTTGCCTGCTTACAAGCAAGCACGTCTGGAATAGTACAAAAAAAAAGTCAGAAATCAGTCCCATTTCAACAACGACATCATCAACGGCCGACCCGTCTCACTCAGTAATACTGTCGGTGCAGTACCGTAAGTTACCTGGGAGGGGCGACGGTGAGTCCAGGCAGCGTGAGGGGACATCGGGCAGGACGTTGGGGAAAGGGATGCTGGTCGTGCTCCCACTGTGGGGGCTGGAGAAACCGCTTAGGCAGGGAGAGACCGACCTGGCCAACCCGAGCGACCGCTCCCCCTCCGAAACGCGTCTCTTCTCTGGGAGGGGCGGGCCCGTCTCAGGGCGCTCATCGAACCCGGAGCCGAAGCGGTCGGGCCTCTGGCAGAGAGGGGCGGGCCCTGGGGGGGACTGACGGGAGTCCAGGGAAGACTGACGGCTCAGAGGGTGCCTCATGACCCCCCCATCCTGCCAGGAATGTCCGGAGGAGACGCTGGAAAATCAGACCAATCAAATGCCTCCATCAATGCTGAAATATCACACTCAACCAATGATGTGCTCCCATCTAAACCTACCATATATCCCACCAATCACAAACCACTACTGAACCCATATAAAACACCTTCTGTCTTTAGGGTTTTTAATATATATATATATTTTTTGCAAAAAATTGCCTTAAAACAG
This sequence comes from Albula goreensis, assembly GCA_022829145.1. NCBI lineage: Eukaryota > Metazoa > Chordata > Actinopteri > Albuliformes > Albulidae > Albula > Albula goreensis. The sequence goes on from CM040743.1 coordinate 3,626,609, forward strand.
CTTATATAAAAGTAAATAACAAAAACAATATGTATATTTTATCATAAATATATAATAATTTTGCACATAATTATTTCAGTGTAGCACAGTGTGAGGAAATAAAGAAACTGGACAATTCCCCTAAAAACTCATGCAGGAAGTTACCTGTCACTCCTCGGTAGGGGGCCGCTCGTGGACATGGAACGCACCATCCCCGTTTGTCTCTGGCAGGTGATGGCGGCCGTGACGGACGCACCTGGGCGGTACAGGCCCCCATCCGACACCCCAGGCCCATGAATCACACTCTCCATGTAACTCCGTGACTCTGAAAAAAAAGAAGAAAAAAACTGAAAAACCACAGTGAAAAACATGAACAACCACAAAGTGTGTTAGGATGCAGTCTATTCAATTCTCCTCATTTTCATGTAACTTTTAAATGTTTTTTTTGTCCAGTAGGCAAAATTTTGACCCCCCTCCCACCCCTTGATACCCCTTTGATACCCCCTTGGTGTGTGTATGTTACAACAATAGCACCATATTAAAGACTCTAAATCTCTATTTCAAAAATAATGCCACAACAGTCAAAACAGCACATATTAAATTGAGTGATAGCTACCATGATAGCTTCAGATCTATGTACCATCAATTTCACATAACTATAATGCAACAGTTTTTTGAAGAGATACTAAAATATACATTAAACTTTGCCAGGGCACAGATACACACAAATCTGGGTCTTCAGTTACACAATTGACCAATCATTATAGTGTGGTCTTTTTTATTATAAAGCATATTCAAAACCAACATATGCTGTATGGGTTATAAACATAAACAAGAGAGGAGGTTGAAGCTGGCCCTAACAAAAGACTGTGCAAAAACATATTCATTCAGATGCGATTAACTTTGAATTTATTAGCCCTGAGGGGGAAACTCATTTGGTCCATACGTCACAGAAAAATGCCCATAAAAAGTAATTAAAACACCAGGAGCGTATTCGGAGACAAACTGCTGACAAGCGCTGGGTCTGCAGGGGAGCGCAGGCTCTTTGGGTAAACCTGGAAGGCTTCTACAGACATGCCTGTGGACGTGCTGGTAATGGTGCCCTGTCTGTGTCAAATACAGGTGTCTGAGAACCGTCCCTGAGTGGCTGACCCCACTCCGGCAGCCAGGAAAAAAGTAGGAATGAGTAAAAATAAAATCTACTTTTACGGCCGACTATTCAGACTTTCTGACATGTCGATTTTCAGACTTGGATCAAAGTGCAACACCATTTTCAAACCACAAGATTTGATATACAGTCTTACAACAAACCAAGATGAGTCAAGCTGTCGTTTGTCATGCAGCTCTCATTACTTCATACAACGCAATTCAGCACAAGCCCCATTCTCAGTCACCCTCCGAAGGCCAGAGAAACAAACACGAAGATCAACCAACAAAATAAAACAAATGAAAAAGGTACAGTCAAAGAACCTCTTCTCCTGTTTTGACTCTTCAGAGCCAAGTAAGACGCTCCTCCCTCCTCATCCCTTCACAAACCCTGTACAAACTCCTTCCCTTCACATTATTCAGAACAAAGAAAGATCACCGTTCTGCAGAACCGAGCTGATCTCTCCTCCCTTTTGGACCCCGTTTGGAACAGAGCGCCCCCCTCTCCCCCAGCTCCAACCAACCCCCTGCACACCCGTTAAAGTTTCCTAAAAGGACTGCCAGCAGTGCCGAACGCCTCCAGCACTCCTAAAATACAGCGTGTGCGCAACGCGTTCCAGATGGCCCCCACCGACGCCCCGGCCTGGCCAGGAGACCAGGCCTAATGAGCGCTCTGGGGGGGGTTGGGGGGGCTAGAGGGGGTTCCCGAAAACCCTGATTACATCAACATGCGGTTAGGCTCGATTCACCCGCATGGAACGCCAGCGACCGCCGATTCCAGCCTCTCCGTCTCAGCTAATCTCCAGAAAGGGCGGTTTTAAGTGAGTGTGGAGAGTTAGGGCAAAAGCCACAGATGGACGGGAGATTCAAACGGGCGCAGCAGCCATTCACTCGCTCTGGGCTCTGAGGAGACTGTCCATGGCACACTGCTGCGATACCTGCTAAACTAACGCAGCCATGCTGACCTGCTCCTCTTCAAACAACATTCGCTCATCTCTAAGCAAGTTACTGATAATTCACAGCTTCTCTCAAACAGAGACACGCAGTACAGCATGTTACAGGCATGTGGAAGGCCAGCTTTGATTTCAGTCTGGCTCTATTTTAATGTTACCTGTTGCATCTTAATGATTTACAACAGGTATTGCAGAACAAGGTTTGTGATATGTGCATGTTTAACATATTATAACCTCACACACATCGAGTCACACCAGCCCAGGGAGACTGTGAGAGAGTCTCTTTGTGGACAATTTGCCAAATGCGTTTATCCACTTCCTGCCAAATGCATTTATCCATTTCCTGCCTAATGCGTTAATCCACTTCCTGCCTAATGCGTTAATCCACTTCCTGCCTAATGCATTTATCCACTTCCTGCCAAATGCATTTATCCACTTCCTGTCCAGGTTTTTAATCACACCACTGGATCTGAACAAAAGTTGAGTATTTTTCTTAAATTTTTTGTTTTCTTATATTTTATTTAATATTTTTCTTATACTTTTTAATTTAATGTATTCAGATTTTTTATCTCTAGTGGGCAAATGATATACAAACCAAGCTTATGGCTCTCTGCTCAAAAGTAGTGTTTTTAAGAGAGATAAACCCGCCCACTTTTTCAGGAAGTAACCAATCACAAATAGTCATCGAAGGTAGGTCTAAGGTGAGGGTTTGATCTACATGGATGCATGCAGACATTTTGTTCTGTTAAACACCTCAGTTCTAACAGTGATAGAGCAGATGTCTCCAGAAGTTCTCGCCTGAGTGAGAAAAAAAAAAATCATGAAATCATCCTGAAAAAGATTCAGTGCGTTTGCCTCATCTGTAGGATAAGAGAGAGAATCCTGCATGAATCAAAACACGGTTGCCAAAACAGAGAGAAAAATTCAATTACTCAAACATAAAAAAGTTAAATAAAATACTTTCTGAATGTGTAATGAAGACGTATTCCACATCAGAGACTGAAAAACAGGTCAAGCGAGCACGATAATTCCAAACACAAACAAGAGGAGAAAAAAAAAAAGAAGCAAAACGGGCTTTTTAAAAACTCTCCTAAAAGATCCTTCTGAACTGTGCCAGGAACTGTGAGCCATGGACCGGCCTCAGCGTGGAAACCGACCCAAACAACAAACACGGCATCCAGACAGGCCTGAGAGGGACGCCGCAGCCACCCCGGGCCCCCCACGCTGAGCTCCAGAGGACCACAGGCCTGGAGGAATATCACCTCCCATCAGCTTCCTCTGGTGGGGACCACTTATCACTGCCGTTTATGAGAGCCGGGACACCACACATCTTTAATCTGTTTCCTTTAACACTCACACACTCACACACACACACACACACTCACACACATATGGCACATCTTTAATCTGTTTCCTTCAACACTCACACACTCACACACACACACACTCACACACTCACACACACACACACACACTCACACTCACAAACAGAATCCCCCTCCTACTCCCCTATTCCCTAGTGGAGTTCACATACCCAGAGAAGAGGTCATAACCAAAGCGTTATCTGGAATTCAGCTGTCTCCACTGAAGATGGTGAGCAAGCCTCGAGTCCTCCTCAGATTCTCAACACCTCCACTGAGGACAGTGAGTAAGCGGTGAGTAACTGGTGAGTAACTTGAGTAAGCTCTCAGGTCCTGTTAGATGAGCAGCTCCTCCGCTGAAGCCCGGGAGTCAAGCTGGCAGCCTCTGCACACTCTCTCTTTGTGCTGTACCCCTCAGCAGACAGCCACAGACTGCCCTGGGCACAGGCAGACTGGAACCCAGAGTCTCTCACCAGCCAGACCTCGCTCCCTCTCCCCCTCTCTCTCTCTCTCTCTCTCACCCCTTCACCCCCCCCTCCTCCTTCCCTGTCACCACACTCCCTAATGAAGCACCACGGGCAACAGTCTCCAGACGCACGGGGCAGAGAACTCTGCCCACAGCTGGTCGATGTTGATGATGTCATTAATGCAGCACGGTGGCAGGCAGACAGACAGACAGAAAAGGGCCTCCGTTCTGGGCCCAGATGGAAAAAACGGCTCAGGGACAATCCCACACAGCGCTCGTCTCCCTGGGGCACAGCCAGTGAGCGGCACATGGGGCGGCTATATGGGAACAGTGCCTGGAGGTTGCATCTTCAAACCCACAACTGTTTCGCTTTTTTTTTTTTTTTTTTTTAATCACTTAACCAGGTAGTTCAACAGGGAACTCAGTTCTCTTCTGCAGTGATGAGCAGGGGAGTCAGAGAGGGAAGCAGGGGGTCATGTGACAGTGTGCATCCAATGAGATGCAGGGAGTGATGACATGGCCAGGTGTAGAGAAATGTGAGTTTCAGTGGGGATTTGGCCAGGACATCAGGGTTAACACCACTACTTTATCAAACTCCAGCATGAGATCTTTAATGACCACAGAGAGTCTCTCAGCAGTGTGGGAAGAAGGGGGTGGTTAAAAGAAGGAGGAGGTTGCAGGTTCGACCCCCCTGAGGACAGAGCTGGCTGCAGAACAGGAGCTGTTGTGTACACTGTCCTGTTAGACTCTCCTAGCTGAGACCAACTCTGATATCAAATCCAGACCAGGCCAGTGCAGACTGTAGCCAGTAACTGTATAATGCAGCACATAGGTAGCCGTTAGCATCACCTGGTTGAGGGTGGGGGTCATTTCTCACTAGTGACCCCTGCTGGTGGACCAGGCACCTGCACTGTGACATACCGCCATGACTAATGTCTGTCCAAGCATGACTGAAGCACTGCAGCATAAAATGACACAGCATTTCTTAAGGCATGTTTCAGAAGAGAGTACACGCTTGTCTGCGCTGTTTTGAATTGAAACACGAGGTTGCACCAATGAGCAAACTGGGCATTTCAACAGAAACAGAGAGAACTGGTAGAAAAACAGGGGCAAACTTAAGAATAAAAAAAAAAAGAGCAAGGAACTGAAGCGGTCTCAGCACTTGTCCAGCTGTATAAATGGATGACATGCAGCGAAAGCTTTGTAACTCACACAAGGATAATGATGTCTGCTCAGCAAACAGCGAGTGAAATGGCTGTTGATTCTGCTGTTGACTCTGCACTCCAGAGTCACACCCCACATTCATCGCTTAAGCCTCTGTTTTCCATTCAGGGGACAATCACTCGCTCTTATCCCGCCCACGCCGTATCCGCCCTCCAAACAAGACAGGACAGACCAAAGGTCAAAGGCCAAAGGTCAAACACACCCATTATTGCTCACACCCAAGAATCTATTTTACACCCTTCAGAATACGCATGGTACTACAGGAGGACCAGTGACTATTTTACATTTTGTAGAGCACACAAAGTACTACAGGAGAGAGCCAGTGTGTTTTTTTACTGCATATAACGCAAAACTACAGCGGAGAGCCAGTGACTGTTTTACACCATAGAGGCACAACACAGAACTACCGGAGAGAGAAAACCCCAGAATGGGAGCATGTATCTGTCACACAGTACCTCCATGTATGTTGATTTTTCAGCGACTGTTTAAAGCCTGCTCCAGCTAATCTTATGTCCTGATTGTAATGATTTCCCTGCTGAATAGCTGTGTCACATCTGCAACATATAAATGTCGTAATATATAAATATCTCTGTCATATCTGTAATATTTACAACAAATGTATGCTGCAGCACAGGGGAGAAAATCCGAGAAGTTTCACGGGCATCTCAATTTTCGGCCTTGGGATGTTGTGCAACAACACAGTGTTGAGACTACAGGATGTTACATATCAGCTGAACACTCATCTGGATGAGTCAAGAGGGCCTTAAACTGAGGGGTACCCTTCCCCCAGTACACATGGGGGGAGGGGGTACCCCTGGGCCGAATTTGGGAGTATGGGAAACCCCTACTTTAGGCTGTCTTTCCTGACGTGCTGCAGTTTGCACTGATCCATCGCAGCTCATATGGGAATCTCTTTTCTAAGGACATTTCCAGCGTGCACTGCGAATACACTTTTTTTTTTTTTTTTGGTGAGCAGGAAATGTCTATATGCCCTGAAAAATATCTCATTTCTCAAAGGTTATTTTTAGGCCGCCTGTTGACAGCTCGGAGGCAGAGCAATAACTTAGCGGCACCGTAGGAAAAATAAGACCGAAAACCCAAAATGTGTAAGTGGTGACTTTGATGAATTGCAATCGATGTCGTTTTTGTTCTGTTATTTCTCTAGGGGTGAGCAGAGTCGCTATTCACCTCCTTAAAAAAGGAGCCGGTCATTTGATGAATTCCAGATGGTACGACCAAAAGCTCTTTTTTTAACCTACAGTGTTAAAAGCAAAAAAAATAAATAAAATGTTTTCTTAACTGCTGTATTACTCGGCAGGGTGTGCCGCTATACCCTTTTGTCTATTAGTCTACTTGCATGGGGGTGACCAGGCACGGTCGAATGGACCCGGTCAGAATAAGTCAACAGCAGATTTTCGCTTCCACGATGGATTGCGCGGTTCTTATCATGGATGTGCTGGAACACCTGGTTCAGTGATTCCCTGACAATAGCAAGTCCACCAGCTTTCTAAGGAAGATGCAATGTAATGTGATGTAATGTGAAAGATTTTGTTGCACTGTGAGAATTGTTCATTAAATCCACTTCTATTTTCATTTGATATAAATATTCATAAATACCTTTTATTTTGCTTTTGTTTTCCCATATGTTTGTTGCTAAATCAGTTGCCATGGCTAATTTTGCTTTGTGGAACTGAAAAGGGGGTACTCTATAACATTATCAGGTAGAACCCTGCAAAAGGTACAGGGATTACCCCACTCTGACACCAGTGTAACATGTGAGCTTCAGCACTGGATAACTGGAGAGCTAAGGACGTGCACCCTATCCATCACACCATGAAAAGCCCAGGATATCATGTTTAACAGACAGAGCGCTCACATACTGCTTTGCTACAGTAGCAATCCTTTTGTGGGGTACTGTCACTTTAAATGAAATGGGCGAAATGGGGACTCTTAATTGCTATTATGTCATATTGGCGTGGTAACAATGGGCATGGGGCAGAGTGTTAGTGGACAACATAGAGGCTTGTAGCATGCATTCAAACTGCTTTAGTAAGATGTTAGTAACACGTGTAAGCAGTTATATCTCTATTCATCTATGCATGAGTGAGAATCCCCAGGGAAAATAGGCATGGAAGTGTGTATGCTGAAAATACCTAGCCCTGGTCTGCATTATTCTGCTTCCTTACAGCTGTTTAGCTGGCTAGTCCCACGCACGCAAGCAGAAAAGCGTTACACAATTGCAGGACATATGACCGCTCTACAGTCACTGGTGGAAATAGAAGTCAAAATGTGTCAAGAGTAAACAATTAATCCACAAAACTTAAAATTTATCTTAAAAGATTTTAGCCACTAACCAATTGGTCTGTAGTGTTATTTTTTTACTGCTGCTTACAAAACCACATGTTAGATGTCCCGGGAAGAGAGAGAGTTTCCTCACTTAATCTGTCCACTATGAACCCAGAGAAGCATATCAGCCAAGACATTACACTTCCCTGCCATCATACTCACATGGTAACGATGAAAATAACTTGACTCTTCCAGAATCACATATTTCCTTCAAAAATTGTCTTAGGAAGACATATTTTGAATAGTAGAAATAATCAAATTTTCCCCAAACTCTCTGAAAACTTGTTTAGATTTTGGAGTTCTATGCAGATATGAATATTAAATCTGAATTGCAAAGTGAGAGGCGTGGTTGCATAGAGCATCTCCAAAAAACAGCCACTCATAATTCAGAATTCTTCATCCTGGAAAGCACATAAAATGGAAATGGAACACTGTGCACAGGAAGTCTATTTGATAACCTTTTAGAGCAGTTACAAATCATCCCTAATAAACCCTGAGCACAACCGTAACATAAACCTGAAGTCATTGTTTTTTTTTTCGACATGGCTAGATAATCCTCTGTCTTTGATCTACAGCTGGGCAGGAGATACCGTTGCACAAGACATCCTCTGCTAATGCTTCAGTGGGTCTGCTTTCCCCACCAGACCAGTTTGCCTGTTTATAGGGGTTTTACTGGTCTGAAAAACCATGGTCTCTGAGTGTGTCTGCGCATGTGTGTCTGCGCATGTGCGTGTACAAGGGTTTTTTCTGCCCAGACATGGACTACTGCCTGAACAGAGCGTAATGCTACCACTGTTTCTTTAGGGGAGTATGAGTATCAATCAATGCTTCAACCCATTCACATTCTAACACATAATGCATACTCAAGGGATGTCCAGAAAGAAAACTCCCATGATTCCAAAGGGCACAAAATGGAGGAAGTAGGTCAGTCTCAGCTTGTGATGTCACAATCAATGTATATATCTACTATTACTGATGTATTGTTTCATTAATAAATAAGACACCAACATGGCTAATTGATCGTTATTTTTCTTTCTTTAATGTGCTTTTTGTTTTTCCCTCTTAGCAACAAGCCATGTGTTAATTGCAGAAGAAAGGGTGTATTTAACCATGCTAGTTTAATTTTCCTACATGAGTAAGCCATACTGGATTAATTGTTTGTTTTAATTCTTCCTCTGAAGTCTTTCCCCAGCCAGGTGTTTGCTGAGGAAGAGAAGGTTTACCCCCAATTATAATTACCGGCTTAATTTTTTCCTACATTAATAATCTGTCATCCTGCCTCAATTGTTTGTTTTTATACCTTCCCCGGGAAGCTCCTTGTTTCTTCTCTTACCCATCAGGCCGAGCGGTTTTTGGAGAATAGAAGGTGTTGCCAGGGAGCTTCCCGGTTACGTAAAGGTTATATAAATTGAAACCGCTTGCGGAGAGGGTGTGGGCCAGCCTTACCTTGCTCTGTCCTGCAGACCCCGCCCAGGCCACTGGCGAGTGGAAACTCAGACAGGTCTCTCACTGCAGGAGGAGAGACAGAGAGAGAGACATAACCCAAGTCAGACAGCGCTACGAGCACATTATGCACACAAAGTCACACACACACACACACACACTCACACACACTCACACACACACACACAACACACTCACACACACACACACACACACACACACACACACACACACACACACACACACACACGCACACACACTCACACACACACACACTCACTCACTCACACACACTCACACACTCACACACACACACACACACACACACACACAAAAGCATATGAATATGTATATGAACAGGAACATGCATGCATAAATGCACATACATGTCTCCAGGGATTAGTGTACTGATAAAAAGGAAATTCTGGACCTTCTCTTAATTAGTACACTGATTTTCACTGATTTTTCTGCTGTGTCTTTGGGATGTCGTCAAACAGAGAGAGAAAGAAAGAGTTGCTGGTATTACAAATGCTGTTATAACCATTTGATTCAGATATGGTTTCTTCGAATGACTCATCTTTCTTTACTGTTCATTTCAGTTTCCAGGGTGGAAATTGTATTTGCATGTAGCTGTTTACATCTTGTTGAACTATACATTCCTTCTGCAATATTACAGTGCACAGACATGCTGAAAAAGCCACGTCGAATGAAACTGAGCCAAATATGAAATGTGAAGATATTAAGTATGAGATTTTTGATCACTGTGATTCCAGGAACTCCCCATGGAGCCCACTGTGACAAATAGATATAATAACTTATGAATAGCTGTAATAACTAGTGATTGGGGAGTGTGGGCTCATTGGAGCAAAATTGGAAGGATCTTTGATTTTATGATCAGAATGGCTGTGGAGAGGGAAAGAAAAATTGGCCGGTTCAAAAAAATTAATGGGCTCATGGAACTCCATCTCAACCATTGCTAGAAACGACCAATTGGCTCTTATCTGGACCATCTCAACGCTTCATTCACAAAGTATGGGTCTGAGCGACTTTCAGACTAGTCAACGTCTATTTTACACGCTCCGTCGCTTCGTCCTGTCATCTGGATTACATATCCCACACACCTGCCGTCTGTTTGTTTCGCTTTTTTTTTCTCCTCCTCTGTTTCTGACATCGAACAAAAGGGAGAGGTTCAAAGGGAGGTCATGAGTTTATCTCAAGCTGCAGTTTGGGCACCGGCCACAGCATTGATTAACAGCCACAATAAACACAGAGAGTTTGTCTGGCGGTTATTTGTGTGAGTGCCAGATTCATCATCTCTTTCAAGATGCCCATGACAATGACATCGGCCTGTTTGGTTTGTGTGTGTGCACAGAATTTATGTACACACACACACATACACACACACACACTGACACACACACACACATACACATACACACAAGCACACGTACACACACACACAAACATACACACACATTTACACACACACACGCATGCATGCTAAGATGCCAGATTGGGACCTGGATGCTCGTTGGCTGAAGACCCAGTATAGACAATCTGAGCTGCAAATTACTCTGGATAAAAGCGTCTGCAAAACACCTACAGTGTAAGGTAATGTAGACAGGGTAAAAACAGTGCAACCCTTAATCTCACGTTGCTCCTGGCGTATTGAAAAAGCTCATTACATTTACCTAAAGCCTAATCATCACCCTAAACACTGACTGTTTCAGTTGTCTTCATGCATGTGAAGGGAATTTGGGGGCAACGCTGGGCCTCTCCACAGGGCCAGGGTGAGCCGCTGCCCTCCAGTGGGACCATGTCTGCCTCTGGATCTCATGGCAGCTCCTGCTCCTAATTATCAAAGCAGCCGGATCGTTTACGTAATCTGGGACTTTAATTAGCAACATTCTGTTCATGAGCAGCAGCTGGAGACAGTTCTCATGTCCGCACATGAAATGTTCTGAAGTGATGTAATCTATGAGTGAGCTGGTGTAGCTCACAAAGACCTGAAAGCACACTGCTGTCTGGGATGTAGATCTGTGATGTTGACTCTTACTGTAAGGTGTGGGGTAATAGGGTATGCACGCGTGTTTGTGTTTATGTATGCATTCATAAATGTGCTTACCATAGGGTGTGGGAGGAATGACAGGGAAGGCGGGTGTGGGCGGGGCCATCTCACTGCCAGCTGCCACTCTGCCGTCAAGCTCCTCCCTCTGCCCTCGGTGCCCCACACTGTTGGTCCTGTATAGAACACCCTGGCAACACACACAAACCTAACAGTCTATAGGAAGCCTCATCCCAACCATCACTGCATACATTAGTGATGACTGACACCCTACTGATCCATGATGAAATATCCCGACACTGGCAGAGGAGTGTATTGTGGTAAATTAATTCATTAATGTTTTCATCCAGGAGCCAAGTTTAGTTATAGGGCAATGGCTTATTGGTTCCTGGCAAGCCCTGAATGACAGCTGATTGGTCCATTTCCCGTAGAGGGTTAAGCCGATTGGTCCCTTACCTGTGTGTGTGGCATGTCAGGAGGAAGTTCCGTGTGTAGACGGGAGAATTCAGAAAGTCCTCTGCCAACCCCCAGCCTGGCGGGCGGAACCCATGCCTGCCTGTGACATCATTGCTACCTTGGCGACTCAGGCCCTGTGGTCTGTCTGCTCTGACATCACTGGGAGGAACAGCTGTAAGGGGACACAGAGCAGGGGGAGGTGGTGCAGAGGCCATTAACAGTCTCTTTCTGCAATTACTGAGATGGGCAGAACAGCAACCACACATTTACAGTGGGATTTCATTGGGTGAAGCCAAGCCAAAAGCATTTTCCAAACTGAAAAAAAAACACAGGCATACACAAAGCACATGGTGTATTCCCATCTTGTAAAAAGCTACAGTCCTACAACCTCTCTGTTACCTAATTATTGATGCCAAACATTACAGCAAACAGATTTGTGAGACATTGTTTGTCATTACAGAAACCTGAGGGGGGATGGAATTTCAGGGGTGGGCAGGGGCACCTTCATTCAAGCACTCCTGAGGCGGCAGATTTATTTGGGAAGGGGTTGGGTTAGAAACCTCCTGCACACATCAATGTATGTGTTTTGTACCAGTGAGCTAATGGAGCACACAATGAAAGAGCGAGCTATGGGAAAATGCAGGGGAAGATGGGAGCTCAAAGCCAATGATGAAGGCACTAGTCTGCTCAATGTCATCTAAGGTGAAGCATGTCTTTTTAGACATAAGATGTTATTGGTTTTTGGTGCACTCTGAGCTAGGAGGAGTGGATTCGATTGGCCCAGAAAATTTTACCTTTGTCTACATTTATAGGTTACACATGCAGCACCTCCGAACAGCTGCTTCAAATTGAAGTCCTGTCTACATGAGATTATGAGTCAGAAGTAAGTAAGAGGTCATAACTGACCGCTGGATTTGCAGACAAAAAAGCATCTCTTGAGTTGGTTGGTTTTATGTTAAAATGAAATTCATTTATGATGTCATAGTTATGAGTCTGACCAGTGAGGATATACAGACAGCTAAACAGTCTTGCCAGATTTCTGTGACTGTTCCCCCCAAACATTCCTTAAAAATCCCCTATCTTCAGTTGACTCCTATCCAAATTTTCCACGTCTCACCCCCCCCCCCTCAAAAAACTTAAAAGTTAACAAAGTTATACAGAGACTGACAATGTGAAGTACAAATGAAAGGCTCTGTTTGCCACACGCTATCCACACCAGATGAGAGACCAAATAAGAGCCACCAGTCTTAGACATTTCCCACACTTTGCCAACAGCCCTCCAGTAAACAAATCATAACCAAACACGCAAACACTGAGGCAGCCATGCTACCCACAGAGGGGAGCCAGTCACTGGACCCATAAAACACATGGCACCACATTATGCGCTGAGCCAAGAACATTCTGTCATTCACACACAGACACAGTCCATGTTGAACTGAAACATTTAGAGTTTGTTATCCTTCATGATGGGCAATGTCTCTTCAGACACAGTCTCTGGATAACTTTGTTAACTCTTCACTGATTCCAAATGATTTCTGATGGTTGATTTGGTTTGGCTTTGGCAATTTATCACTCCATGCACCCTCTCCATTGTGGAATTTGTCAAAATTTGTAACTGACCATTGGTTTATTAGAAAAGCATATTTCCCTGAGGATACACAGAGCTGTATGAGAATCTAGTCAGGCTCTTATTTATGATGTCATAGTTATGAGTCTGAAACATGAGCCTGCAATTGGGCCTTTGTGACATGCGGTATCTGAGGATTTAGAATCGTTCTGTTGCATCTGCATCAACATGGAGCCCTCATAAATCTCCTTATAGTCATTGTGATGTCATAACTGAAAGTAAACATGGTTGGTTACTATGGCTGACAAACACAAACAATATCAGTAAATGAAAACTGGTAATAAAAGAGTGATTGGTTAGTGACTATGGCCGATGAACACAAATGGTGGTGGTAAATTAAATTGGGAATAAATGAATGTAAATATTGATCTGTAGCTTTGGTAACCATGGCTTGACAAACACAAAACCGCAGCGGTAAATAAAGTAAAAACCAGGGAGTGGTGAAACTGCTGGAACACGGCCCCATTCTGGTGGGACACCCAAGCAGAGACAGAAAGAGAAACAGAGAGTGACAGAGTGAGATTGAGTGAGTGAGAGAGAGAGAGAGAGAGAGAGAGAGAGAGAGAGAGAGAGAGAGAGAGGCAGGTTAGGAATGTGCCTAATTCCCACACAGCTGGTTGCCAGATGTGCAGCAGACTCAGCTGTGACATTGTCTGCAGAGGACACATCATTTGCCAATAATGGCAACCCATGTAAAAAAAAAAAAAAAAAAAAACCTATCCTTCCACTAAGAAACCCAGCACCCATTTAAAGAGTTCTAATGTTCACAACTGACCAGGACATGTAAATGCATGCTTGAACATACACATACATACACACACACACACCCATGCACATATGCAAACACAAAAGCACATAAGTGCACATGCACACACACACACACACACACACACACACACACAGGCACGAACTCGTAAGCACACACATAACGGAACAGAAATAGATACACAAAAGCACTTGTGCACATATACGCACACAGAGAGCCTGAAGTGCTTAACTGCCAAGAAAATAGTGATGTGACAGACATAGAAAGGAATAACTTTATATTTCCCAGAGGGAACTTCAGGAATGATGTGAATGTCAGTCATACTCAGCGACATACTGCTCTTTGTATGATGTCAAGTATCACTTTTTTGGTAATTTATACATCAGGGCAATCTATTAAAGGAGTATTAATGTCACAGCTGATCTCTTTGTACAAATTTATACTTAACTAAAATAAAACACAGGTACATGTGTGTATGCGTATACACACACACACACACACACACACACACACACACACACACACATAAATACACGCGTGCACACGAATGATTTAATTTCCAACAGCATCGTGTTACAATAACAAAGTCAAGCTACATGTCGAAGACTTTTTTCGAAAAAAAAAAAAAAAAAAAAAACATGGCACAACATTGATTCTCTAAACGATTTTTTTAGATGTGACTGTGACAAACATGTCAATTTGCGAGATGGAAACTCTGGCCTCCGAAAGCAAGCGAGAAGCCCAAACTAATTAGCCGCGACAAATAAGCTGAAAACTGCAGCAGAGTTTCCTCTACCGCAAATCACTTCTCTATTACGTCTGGTGAGAAACGCCAGCCGCGAGCCTTTATGTTTCAGAGAGACTCGTTGGTTTCGCGTGACGGAACGGTCTGCACATTGTGAGAGCAGCCAACAGACCACTTTTTGATATGCCAAAAAAACGTTTCTGAAGCATAGTCGCTGTGCTGTCGATATGCCCCATAACTTCACAGATATTCGATCCAGATTTAATTTTAAGACATGCTGTATATTATTCTTGGGCTTCTCTGTATGTCAGAATTTCTTATGTTTGGTTATATGTGTGATATGTAAGTTTGCACAGTGGTTTTCATGGGTCAAACGTGCTGCATGTGGAAGTGTTCCACATGCTAAATACAACCCTGGAGTGCACTGCAAAATGGTGAGAATTACGCGATAACAGTCCATACATAAAACGAGAAGCCAACACACTTAACTGCCAAGTTTGGCTTTGGGGCTTTTGTGTTGTTACAGTTGTTTAAGACACCTTCTCCACAAACAAAAAAAAGTGAGAAAAAAGTTTGTTTTTTTATGCTGCCCTAAAATGTTATTGAACCCTAAACTGAACTTGCATTGAATGCTGAGCGTGGCCTGTTCTTCTGCCAAGGTATTTATAGCTATAATTATGGATGTTTGATTGTTTTTGTTTTCCTTTTAAACAACATATTTACATCACATTACATTACATTATGGCATTTAACAGACGCTCTTATCCAGAGCGACAACACACAAAGTGCATTTCTTATTTAAAAGTTATTATTTAAAACGTATTCATAACTGATTAATGAAATTATTGATAGACCAGCAGTTCACAGCTCCGGTCCCAGAGAGTCACAGCGCCTGCACGCTTCTGTGGTTTCTTCACTCAGCAGCTAATTTTGGTCCTGGAAACTTAACACGTGAAGTCTTTAGCCAAACGTGACACGCTAAAACCCAGCGTACGCACCAGCCCTGCCGTAGAAGGAAGCCAGCGGCCGCAAACATGCTGTGACACAGCACCCGTTCTGCAGCGCATTTTCCAGGCTGGAGGGAAATCCTCGCCCTCAGGGCAAACCTGCACCTCCCGTGAACATTGCACAAACTTCATCAGACTCTCAACGCATCTTCTTCCTCCATCTTTTTTGTTTTTGTCAGGAAAATACATCCACCAACACTCATGACTCACTCACTGGAGACGGCCAATATCAGTGCACTGCAAAAAATAAAACCAAAAAATATGACAGGTGACATAATGTTTTTGTTAATATTTGGCATTGATGTCATATGACAGATTCCCTATGTAGTGACCTTTTCATTAGGTCATGTCAGTATCATTACACAAGTCAGAAAACCAGTCACCCACAGCTGGTTAAGAGACATGGTCAACATACATTTTCATACTCAGTCAAGTTAGCATTTTTGTAGATTACCAATGATTTCAGATCTAACTGGGTACATTACAGGCATTCAGTGGATGCTTTTATCAAGAGTGACTTACAATTGATTAACTTAACCATGGACCAACCGCATCCAGGGGCACTGTAGACCTTGCACTCTATACACACTCAGGGCTTGCACTGATCTTATTGTGGCTGGAACCACCAACACTCTGGGTCTGACTCAAGCATGTTATCCACTATGCTATTGGCAGCCCCTATTAAGCAATAATAGCCTACTAGCATATGCATATAATGGCTAATATTGTTCTTGAAACTCAGAGGCTGCAGGTTCAAATCCTGGCCAGAGAACTGCCATCAGAACCTTGAGCAAGATACCCCCCCCCCAACCTGCCTTAGCCTTATAAATGCATAGTATGTTAAAATGCAAGCCTTGTGAGTCTCTCTCGATAAAAGCATCTGCTAAATTGAATAGCGTGTACATTTCCCCCTTATTTCCATATTTGGCACATTAACATGTGTTTAATTCAATATGTTTAATTCAAATGGACAGCTGCATTTCTTATTTAATATGCAGCACTGTAAACTGAGAGCTGGTGACCTGACTGTTATCATTTCAAACTAATCACCAAACACATCTGAATACTCTATTTGCCCTGTCCTCTATCTGGATGTGCAAGTAGCCTCATTCTCTTACTTACTCTCATGACAGCAGTACTCCATTTCATAGAGCAGGTATTTATGAGTAGGAAATAAACACCTCCATTTGATAGCTTTCCCTGTCCTTCCAGCCATTGCATTGAAGTAATGGGATCACCATTCTAGAAAAAAAGGTGTCTGAGAAGAAAAAAAAACTGCTGCTATTCACTTCAAAAGCATTCCTCAGATCTTACACAGCTATGCTTTGAATTAATTCAATTAATGAACACAATGGCAATTCTGGATGAATGAAACTTTGAACTTTGAAACATTGTAGCACTCTTGACAAAGAAAGTTACAGCTCCCCTGGTTTTATTCTCTTCCAACTCACAAACAATGGCACAAAGGCTTATTTTCAGGCAAAGACAGGATCCTAATTATGATATTGATTTAAAAAAGAAAAAACTTTTGCACGGATAATTGTTGGTTATAGTTGGTTATAACACTATTAACATCAAGCTGCCAGAAATATAATTTGGCTTACTGAGACTGCACAGGAAACCAAGCACAAACTCGCGGCATATTTCAGAACAAGATTCCACAAGATCAGGTACGAGAGACAGGGCTGAACACAGGTATCAAATGCCACTGCCACCCCCCATCTCAGCTCTCTCACAGCCACGTCACGGCTTTGGGCTTTTTTTTTTTTAAACAACACCTTGTGTTCATGTGTCTCAAATTCAACATGGGAAAAGCAGAAACATCTGTGGTCAACTTTGTCTGTGAGTTAACCACCAATCAAAAAAAAACATTATCCACCAAATGCTCTCAGTCAGTGCAGTCCAGTTTTAGCCCCAGGAGAATAAAACTATGTCAATGCAATACACCAAGTTACGATGGTCCGACTTTTCGAATTTACGATGGTGCGATAGCGTCACTTTTAGTAAAGTATTTAATGAATTACAATATATACTCAACACTTTATTATAAAAAGGCGTTGTGGTAATGATTTTGCCCAACTGTAGACTAATGTAACTGTTCAAAGCACGTTTAAGGTAGGCTAGGCGAGGCTATGACGTTCGGTAGGTCAGGTGTATTAGGTGTATTTAATACGTTTTCGACTTACTACATTTCCTACTTATGATGGGTTTATCGGAACGTAATGTCATCGCAGGTCGGGACCGTCTGGGATAATGATCTCAGGGCAAGGCTCGTAATTCAGAGGTTGCCAGTTCAGCTCCCAGATGGGGCACTACCATTGAACCCTTGAGCAAGGCACTTAACCTGAATTGCTTCATAAACATCCAGCTGTATAAATGGACAGAGTGTGAAACTCTGAGCTGCGCACGTCGCCGAGGATGAGAGCGTCGGCTAAATGCCTGAATGTGAATGTAATGTGCCTGAGCAGCGGTTACTGCGCTTTTTAAAGAGGCGTTTTCCCGGGAGCGAGCTGAAAATATGCAGCAAAGCAAAATGTGCCAGAAGCCGAGGGCTTGGGTACTGGGTGTGAACGGCACTTAAAAAAGCGATTATGTAACATATGCAACTCAAGTTATTATACACTATTTAGAGCAGTGGAGAGGAAACAAAATGTCTGGCCATAACAAATAATTAAATAACATATTTATAGCCAGTTCTGAGAGTATGACGTCACAATTGGCTATTATGAAATGTTACAGTCTCAATGCTAACAGTTGCACCTATGACATGATGATGATGATGATGATGATGATGATGATGATGATGATGATTATTATTATTATTATTATTGCTGTCCTTGCTAACTTGATAAATAAATTGCCTTCCCATAAATGGCTGCATAAACTTCAAAACAGATGCAGAAACTTTGAATCTGTCTGCAGGAGCATACTGAAGAGGGTCGGAGGGAAGATCTCCAGCGTTTCTGTGCTGAGATGATCCCAGAGTCAGATACAGCTGAACAGGCGGTCTCAGGCAGTCCTTATTTCACAGAACATTTGTCAAACTCTGAGGAGCATCTGGCTCTAAGGTTCCTACAGATGCTGGCGAAGCACCCCAGATGGGAGGATATTGAAACCAACTGGACATGCAGTATGTTCAAAGCCATTACAGAAGAACATTGTTCTCTCTCTGAGAACAGGCCGGCTACGCTCTGACAGCAGGGACAGAGCCAAGATCAAGCAATGACTTTTACAAAATTACACGGAATTTGTCACTTCTGCTCCATCAAATAAAAAAAAATCATTATTGAGAGGTGGACAATTATCTCGTATTCTTCCGTGGTAAAGGCCAACATTTCTAGACCAACAAAATCCACCCTTGCATTCATTGTGGGAAAAATATATTCTGCTTTGATTGTTTTGTGATGTAATTTGTTACTTTTATGCTTTGTTTAAGATGATATAACTTTTATAGAACTCTATAACTATCATATGTTCATCACTATTTTTGAGATGTTTTAAATGTGAGCAGTTTACCTTTAACCTAATATATACACACAGTTTTCAGGGACTGAGTGGATTTGAGACTAGTCCTTGTCCTAACCCTTGACCCAAGTCATTTGACAGCGCGTGGGGTCTTACCTGCCTGACGGCTGTCTTGTAGCGTGGCCCCATTACTGTCCACCAGCCTGGAGTTCAGTCCGTTTGAGCTGTTGGTGGTTGACCCAGTCCCTGTTCCAGTCCCGTTCTTTACCGAACTGGAGCGGGTTGGGACCGGCACGAATGTTGGGTCCAGATCCATGATCAGCTGGTTGAGCTGGTCGATCGACTGATCGATGTCGACGGTGAGGGCGGCAAATTCGTCCTCTCTGTGGTGCCCCCTGGTGGCAGTCTCCTGTACTGTGGGCGGGCAGGGGGGGCTGAGCCTCAGGTCGCCCTCTGGTGGAGGGGGCATGTAGGGGTACTGCTGGGCCGCCACCATCTGCTGCTGGCGGACCCAAGTTTGGGTGGAGTACCCGCCCCCACCCTGCCCGAAGGTGGGGGGGTTCTGCACCGCCCGGGCGAATCGGGGGGCTCCAGCTCCGCCCCGTGACAGGAAGTCAGCACCATGGCCCCGCCCCCCATAGTCCTCCTGGTCCGTCACCACGGAAACGGAGACATGAGAATGAAACTGATGGTGGTTGCTGTGGTTGTCCCCGGTGTGGCTCCCAAAGTCGTCCGACAGAAGGGAGTTCTGGCTGCCCTTGAGGGCCCCAGCGCAGCCTCCTCCAACGCCACCAAAGTGTCCCCGGCCCTCGGAGGACGAAAGCGTGCCGATGCTGTCCACGCTGTGCAGGTCGTGAGGAGGCATGAGGCCATCCTCCTCTTCCTCCTCCTCTTCCTCGTCGTCCAGGATGTCCGTCTCTCGTTCCCGTGGTCTAACCTCACCATTCACGCGCACCCTCGCCGGCCCCATTCCCTGCGCCCCCGGCATGTCTCTGTCTCCAAGACGCCGGGTTTCTGCGGCGGCGTTCTCCAGGCCGAACCCTGTCAGGAGTCGCTTCAGCTCCACCTCTTCCTGCCGGCTGGGGCCCCGCTGCTGCGGCGGGCGGCTCGTCCACACGGAGGCGCTGGAGAGCCCCGAGTCACTGCTAGCAGACAGGGCGGGGTCGCTGCGATCTGAGCGGCATGCAACGCTCGTGGCCACACCCACTCCCACGCCAGGGGTGGAGCCCGTTCCAAACTCTTCTTCCTGGCTTTGGACACGGGGGCGGAGTCTGCAGGACCTTGGACATGCGACACTACAAAGACAAAAAAATGCAAGTCCCTCAAACTCTCATATCGAGTATAGCGAGGAGGCAAGGACGGATTTCTTCAAAGGTTCATAATGCTCCTACAAAAAACAATTACATGATCCTTATAGCCCCATTAACAGAGTTTATAGAAACTCTCAAAATCTCAATGCACATCAAGAGAACACAATTAGAGCTTTCCACAGGCTGCCATAAACAATATTAAAGACAGCCATTCAGACTATCATCAAGAATATACAAAAGACAGAAACGCAGTCTTTCGTACTCTCTTCCTGCAGCCAAAGACGACACAATTGTTCACACTGTCGTAATACATCTATAAAAACAAGAATGCAGTCTAAACTCACACAGTGCATGTGAAGAAGACAAGAATGAGGTCTGTAAGATTCTTATAGTGCATCTATTAATGACAAGAACATAGTCTTCCAAACTCTAGTAGTTCATCTCAAGACAAGAGATGAGCTGAGTTCTCAAATTCTTAAAGCCCATCTCGAAAATACAGCATAGTTGCTCAAACTCTCTTAACTCATCGAGGAAGCACAGGAACGTATTTCCCATAATGCTCTTAGACACCTCTCAGCCCCCCTTGGCTGGCAAGCCACAGCCATGTGTCTCTGCAGGGGGAACACGGTGTGAAGAATGCGTACGATGCGGGTGCCAGCACGCACGCAATCATTCACAGAATCTGCTCTTTCTTTCTCTCTGTGCTGGGAACAGGAACGTGGGACTCTACAAACCTTATTATGGACAACACTGCAGTGAGCTGTCAGTGTCTGACCTCTCTTGGACCAATCACAAGGGGTTTTGCTAAACACAGTAAGAATATAAGAACATATGTTGATGCGAACAGGCCGTTTGGCCCAGCTCGGTCCCCCATTTCAGCAACAGAGTGTTCAGTTATTGCTGCATCAGGCCTGGAATGGGAATGTGGGGATTAATCAATCTCATTATGGATGAAGCTACAGCAAGCTGTCAGAGGTTCTGCTCTCCACAGCTAAACACCGTAAAAACATGAGCACACATAACAATGATGGCAGGGCTTGTTAATCTACAGGGTATCCGGTAATGCATCCGGTCTGGATTTGAACACATCAGTGGCCTATGCCTCAACTTCATAACCTGGCAGCATATTCAAAGTATTGATTTACGATTGGATTAGCTCCATCGGGTTCTGTTAGCATATGCTATCTCAGTCCATTTGTTCATTCTCCCAATGTTACGTTTGGACTCCCTCTCAACTTGTGCTCATACAGCCAGTTGACAACCTAGCTAACCTCCAAACCAAATGTGCTAATTTCATTGAGGCTATGATTGACTTGTGCAAGGAATGAGACAGGCACTGATGTCTATTTTTATGTTAGGTAACAAAACATTTTCATTTCCTGCAGTCTCACAATGACTTAACAAATAGAAGATTCTAAACTTCTCAAACTGCAATGTCCAAAAAACAGATGATTTGAATAGTGGTACACTGGCAGCCTGACACAATAAAACCAAAATGGAGGGAAAGGTCACATGACAACAGATCAACCAAACTATTGGTTGGTAATAGCATTTACTGTCTCTAACAGGTACATTTCACAGTACCACAGATTCATAGATAACCATAACAACAACAACAACAACAACAACAACAACAACAAAAATGTTATATTTTTTCTACCATTTTTCTGTTTTTGTCCAAAATAAGCATATTTCACCAACAAATTAAACAGAGGTACACTGTAATTACAGCTTTGATCATATGGAAGTCAATGTTTTAACACTGCAGAGTGATACCTTTGAAATAAAATGTGACCATTCACAGCTCAGGGAGAAGTCCATCAGACATTTTACCCAACATGCACTTCTAACATGTCGCAAAAAAGGAACATTGTAAAATCCTTTGTAAATACAGTAAAGGAGGAGTAAAAGAGATAAGGTGAAAGGAAGAGTACCCAGCAAAGACAAGCAAAATGAACCCACGCAACCAGCACTAAATATGCTAAATGTGAATAGTAAACACATAAATGCTGACACATGATGATCACTGATGCTAAATGCATGTGCAGATGAGGAAATACAGCTATTGAAGGTTCCTCTCAGTGTGCACTGAAAATCACTTATACCCCCCCCCCAAGCCTCCACCTGCAAGGTCCCGAAACAACAATAACAAAAAATAAATAAATAAAATAAACTCCATTCAGCTGGCACTTGTGTACTTTCAGAGACACACACACACCCACCCTCTCTCTCTCTCACGCGCACACACACACACACGCACACACAAACAGCAACATTGCCGACACAATCTCAGTCTGTCTGACCTGCCTTTTTTAAGCATTTTCTGACCAGCCAGGACAAAGAGATCTGAAAACCAGACATTTTCTGTTGGTGATCAAGGCAGCGAAGCTTCACAATGACGACATCTCGCCCCCACACACACACACCCCACAGACGACCTTTCCTGGTTAATGCCACCCCCACACACCGTCTCCCAGCCTCAACTCATTTAGCATGAGGCAGGCTACGCTAACGCCTCTCCAGCAGGCCCTGAGGTTCACATCACAGATCCGCTTCACCAAGGCTGTCCTCCTGCTACAAGGAGATAACATTCACACAGCACACCCTTCTCTTCTTAAACAGTCTCACTGATCCCTCTATCTGTCTGCATCTGTCCATTTGCCACAGTTCATTTGCCTCTCTCTCTCTCTCACAGTTCACTCCTGCTCTCTCTCACTCTCTCTTTCGCTCTCTCTCTCTCGCTCTCTCTCTCTCTCTCTCTCTCTCTCTCTCCCTCCCAGGCCCAAGCCCTTACCTCCTCTTCTTTTCTGTGCCGGTTTGGCGGGTCGAGCACCCAGTGTCTCTCTTACGTCCGCATGACCACAGAGAGAGAGAGAGACAGGAAAACAGCAAGCAGGGGGTGAAAGAGAGAATGAAACAACGAAAGGAAGAAAGAAAGAAAGAAAGAAAGGAAGGGGGCTGGTGGCTGGTTGGGTTGGCCCAACTGTTCAGAGGCCTCCTACATTTCCCAAACACCCCCCTCCGCCCACCCCACCCCACCCCCCTCGGTCTGCACTGAGAAAGAGGTGCATGTTTGTGCGGTACACAGACAGACCTTCAATTTGCCAAATATGGTAAAGGGAATGTAAACAGGAGGGGGGGGGTGGCGGAGAAGGTAGGGGGGGAGGGGGGGTGTAGGGAGCTGGCACAGAAGTTAACTGTAATCTGTACAGTACCCAGGGGTGGAGTGGGGGGGGGATGGGAAAGACAGGAGACAAAGAATGAGACAGATGGATAACAGAGAGAGAGAGAAAGAGAGTGTGAGAGAGAGAAAACTACTGCAGTACACTGTCCCTAGTATGAATGGATTTGTCATTTATGAGTATTAATATTTTTTATGGCTGATTAAGAGGTCAGACCCACCTCCTGTTATTGCTGATACCTTTTCTGTTTTCTGTTACTTTTTGCAGTAGTTTCTATATGCTTTGGCAACACAATGTGCTTTCCTTGTCGTGAAAATAAGGCTGGGTGAATTGAACTGAGAGGTGGTGAGAGAAAGTATTTAGGAGAGAGATGAATAAGGGGTAGCAAATGGACAGACAGACAGACAGACAGAGAGAGAGAGAGAGAGAGAGAGAGAGAGAGAGAGAGAGAGATGAAAACAACATTCCTCTGTCCGGGTGTTTTTCGCACTAGAAAAGGGTGAGGTCTAATTAAAGCAAAGTTTTTTTTTGCCCTACCGGCCTGTTTTTGAAACCGAGCCATGTTCCCCATCTGTTGGTCTCACAAAAATTACATAGCTGCCATGGACATATTTAAAACTGGTACACAACCAGATGTGCGCAAACCTCAATTGCTGGGTTCACAAATTGTTGGAACTGTTTTTTTATAACAAAGGCAAAAAATGTTTCAAAACCACTTCAGAATAGCTTTTTAGAATCTTTTAACAGTTAAACTGGCATATCATTGTGTTCATGTGTTTTTATTTATTTATTTATATATTTTAATGATACATGAGATAGTGGAATAACGGAGATGAGAAGCTGCAGCTGATTGGCTGCTGCGGTCATGTGCACAGCTTGCTTTTATTGCGATCACGCGAGCCAAGATGTCGGATTGAGCACGACATGTGTATGAACGATGTACCGGCGTACTGGCTGCAAATTCACGGACTCTGGTAATTGCCCTCGCGCCAGCGCTGTAATTACGATTTTCCCTTTTTCCGCAGCCGCCTTTGGTCTCCATCGGTGAGTCATCCGCATGAACAATCATCCCGGTTTGAAACCAGACAGCGCATTAAGTATTAACGTCCATATATAATCTTGCATGGTCTTTTTTTTTTTTTTTTTTTCATTTCATTGACTGCGTGTAACTGCAGCGTGGACAAACCGCGTGCTGGGGCTAAGCTAATTCCATCGCAACCGATGCTCCATTTCACTATGATAATAAGACGCCATTGGGCGTGTTGGGGGTGTACACCTGTTGCAAACTCTTTGGAAAGAACTGTTTTCATTATTTTATTGCCCGGAGCATAGAACTTCAAAGAACAGTCAAACAACAGGTTATCTTCCATTAGAGTGGAAGTTGTAAATCTGAACCACTGAACAAATGCTTGTCTTCTGCTCTTCAATCTGCTTGTCTGAAGAGTTCAATAACTGTCCCTGATGCAGACAACGGACTATTATATTAGACCCAGATGATGCAATAGAACAGTGAATCAAAGTCCGATGAAGGGATTCATACATAAAAACAAAGGCGTCATCTGTCCCGCTTTGATTCTGCTGCCCTATCAAAGTAGCAAATCAAATCCCAGGTAGCACAGGACCGATCCAGGCCGATTCTGGTAAAATGCTAGCACAGTTGGCTAACGGCTAACTGGTGGCAATTGCTTGAAACACATGGCTCATCTGTCACATGTTGTCCCAAGAGCACACATAAGTGTTCTCTTTTGATAAAGCATCACCGTAGTAGTTTACTTTTCAATCGTGTATGTATGGCAAAAGGGACAGGGTATTCTTTTGAAAGTTTTACAGGGGGGAAAAAAGGCATAATGCTGTGTGTTTAAAAGTTAACCTGAGGTTTATTTGGATCAAAGAGCACGCTAAGTGAAAGGTCGTCAAAAGGGCTGATTTGTGAATGATTGCCGAGTCCAGCTGATTGCTCTCCCTCGGTTTAATGGCCTCATTGAAATGTCTTGAATGCCTTTAATATTGACACAGCAACATTCCTTCTGCAAAGCCTTAATTGGCGCGTGTCTAGAGTGCTTTGCTCAGTTGCTTCTGCTGATCAATAGGCCTATGTTAAATTCCAGTCTCACAGAAAGCCATCACCAACAAACATAATGCTTACTTGTGAAATCCAGTTTGCTCAAGCTCCACAAGAACCATATAAATCACTGGTAGAAAAACAAAAACGAAGTTTGGATAACAAAAAGAGGTCCCCCTTGTGTTTTCTCCTTTATGTCTCATCGTTTGTGTTTATGCGCCCTAACTCTGTGGCTGCATGCATTTTCTCTGTGAGCAAATGTTTCCTGGGATTTAGAAATCACAGAAACCACCGAACGGCTAAAGTAGGCACAAACATTTTTTATGCCCCCATATTTTCTATTTATAGAGTCGGTGGTGGAGGCCGTGGAGGGAAGCCGGCTGGGAGCGAAAGCCGAAATCCCGCCAGGGGAGCACCGCCCGTCGACCGCGGGGTGGGGTGCGGTGGGCTCCCAGTGTTGTGGAGCTCTGGGTCCCAGCGACTGGGTGACGGCGCCCACAAACTAAAGCCGAGAGATGAGGCAACACCCACTATCAGCAATAGCTTAAAAAAAAAAACCCAGAACAAAAACATTTCATCCCTAACCTTGAGGTCTCACATACTTCAGGACTGTGAAAATACACCCCCAACCCCCCGCCCCCTGAGCAGCTGTCGCTCCCTTGGCGATAAGGAGCTGTAGCTGCCGTGTCCTAGCGCTACGCTAAGCCAGGCTCCCGTCTGAAAGCTATGGCCGTTTCTAATGAGGCAGGCTGTAGCAACTGTTCGCGCATGCTATTGCGATCTCGATCACGCTATGCTCTGCTCTGCTCTGAATCAACAGTGTGCTTACCAAGACAAAAGAAAAAAGAAGAAACCAGTGAACATTAAAACATTAAAACAAACCCCAACATATCTTCATCCGCACTCATGAATGCTGTCACGGCCTGAGCAAACAGCCGAAAACAGTAGCCGGTAGTTATCCGCTAGGAAATTTGCTTTGCGATGCTGTGGTTTGAGTGAGAATGATGATCTACCCCTGGATATGTTGACAGAGATTGGCAGTGAATGACACACACACACAAAAAAAATGTTTGCTTTGGCTTACGGAAGCCCAGGCTTCCATTTTAAAAGCCACCTACAGAGCTTCAATGGGGGCATGAGGCAGAAGGAATACGTTTGGTCGGATATCGAACATTTACAGTTTGAGTCATTTACCACTCCCTTACTGTGTGCCTAAGGAGCCCAACCAAACACCTTCCCAGAGGGTCCATAATTTGCTATTTTAACCGTGTGGAAAAGATGAGAGAACAAAAACAAAAAAACAAATGGCTCAACAACATAGCGGGATAAGCCAGCTCAGGTCAAAAATGGAATTTAGAACATGACGGGAAGGTTCTAGAACAGCGGTGGCCAAAATTCCGTTCCTGGAAGGACCAGTTTTCGTTTCTACCGATTACCCTAGCGAGATTAGCTCTGCAGTCTAGAGGAGCTGGAGAGATTAGCTGAGCCAGTCATGGTATGATGTTTCACATGTGGACCTGAGTACATGAAGATCTTCATACATTTAGCTGAAAAAATGTCAGATAACATAATTTACTGAGGCTAATTACATAACTGAGAGGAGAAGCTGGCCTGAGACCCAGAGACTGATGCGGCCCTTCCCTCGGCCACTCCTGCGTCAGACTGTTCCGTGCAAAGTTTTAAACATGCTGCAGCGAAGGCGTTCAGGGAAGACCGGAGATAAAAGTTTAGAGATGTTTACCTTCCTCGTCGCAGTCCAGGTTCTGGTAGGAGTCCCAGTGGTTCAGGGGCTCTACCGGGTCGGGTTGCTTGATGACATTGGGTCCGTTCTGCCAGTGTTCTGATGCTTAAGACAAGAACCACAGGTTCCACAGTCACAGTTTGAATTGGACTTCTTTGTTGATTTTGCTGGAAATTTTTCCTGTATTTCAGAGGTGTAGTGTTGCCAGGTTTGGGCTGTGAGTGAATGTATGTGTGGATGTGAATATGTTTGTTTGAACGTGGTTGTATGTGTGTGCATGTGTGGAAGTATGTGTGTGTGTGTGTGTCCGTGTGTGGCATGCATGTGAGTGTGCGCATGTGTGTGGTATGGTGTGTATGCATGGACACAGTCATACAGACATGTATGTGTGTGTGTGTGTGTTGTGGCATTACCCTGTAGTCTCTCTGGTCTCTCTGAAAGCACCAGTTCAACCCTCCCATAGTCTGGAAACCTTGGGTCTGGAATGTGAGAACACAGTTGAGGTTGGGCTTAGTAGGAAAATCTATAAAATAAAAACACTAAATCCAGTGTGTGCGCCCATTAACATCTAATACCCAGGTGCCATTCCTCTCTCTCGCATGCAGGCTAAAATTTGTTCACAAATTTTGAACCTCTCTAGTAGTTTGAGTTTGCAAATATACCATATTACTGAAGATCACAGCATGTTCTAGAACCAAAGTGAGAGGCATTAGCAATGTAAAAGTTTCCAGTGTTTTCTCACACCAAGCGTTGCCAGGGGCCAGGGAATTTCAATCCACCAAAATATTCCTCAAAAACTCCCATTAATACCAGGTGACTCCAGCTGATTCCCATACAAAAATCCGAAACCATTCCTCCGTACCTGCCTTTCTAAAATCCCCGACCTCCAATTGATGACCTTGCATTTTTTAAATCCCCTGAATGTGTGGGGTATGGGGTTCTGGCAACCACAGCTCAGAGCAGTACCCCTACCTCTGTTTGCGTTCTCCAGCTCCTCTTTCTCAAAAATTTGATTGTAGCCCTGGACTGTGCCAGTGTGAAACTGGACGCGAAAAACAAGCTCCCGGCCGTCAGCGTGGGGGTTCTTGTGGTAGCATTTAACCTGCAACGTCAACAGGATCTGATGAGGCGATGTGATAAAAGTGAAGGTACTGTACAAAATTAATAGGGAGTTTCAGAGTGACTAGTATGATAAGAATGTGGAATCCTGGGAAGAGGGTTCCGTAATTTCCCATTGGCTCTCCTTCCAACCCTATTGCACTGATTGGTCAGGACCTGAGAACTCCAGATCAATCAGCTTCGTCCACTAACCCTAAACAAAACTTACTGCCAAGCTCAAAAAAGTGAAGCTGAACTCTCAAAAGTACAATAAGAAACATATCACATATCTTTCAATATTGCAAGATCTTCGGTCAAAACTGGCAATTTTTAGTGGTGTAACCAGTATTACCAAAACAGTCAGACTTGCTGATTTAAGGCTGGTCTAAGGTGAAGGCAGTGATTCAAACTGGATGATGTATAACAAGCAGCAGAGTTCTCAAGGACAGAAAGAGACGTAGTCCAGATATGGGAAGTAAATGTTTATGTAATAAAAGATATTGTGAATGTGGTTCTGGCTGTTTTTTCCCCATTGGATCGGTCTCTTACCATGATGTCACCTTTGAGTATCTGCGCTGGTTCCAGGGTGATGTATAACCTGTTCCGGTGTCCTGGACCTATATGGCTGTGACACAGAGAGACAGGCCAATCAGCAAACAGAGATATTGATATTGACCAGTCAGCAGTTAGCGAGAGAGATTTAGGCCAATTGACTGTTAGGGACAGACAGGGTTAAGCCATCAGCATTTAGGGATGGAGAGGTAGGCAAATCACCTAGCAGGAATACTGAAACGGTCCTGTTAGTAGTCAGGGATAGAGAGATCAGCCAATCAGCTGTTAGAGAGGTGTTAATGAGAGGTGTTGTCAGCCTCACAATTATGACATCATAACTATGAGCCCAATTAAGTTCTCACTCTGATGAAGTATGACTCTGCCCATCTTCTGGGGTATGCATACATTAACACACACCTTATATTGATTTTGTTTTTGAATTAATGGCCAATTAGTCACTACTTCAAAAATCTCCCATATTAGAGAGGATGCATAAAATGATAAACAATTAAAATCAACCAAATCCATTATCTGAAATCTGCTGGCACCAATAAGATTGCAGGAAACCTAGGGCAGGGACATTTGGAGTCAAGACTAGGGATAAGAAGATGAGCCAATCAGAAATTACGGAGCAAGAAAGACAAGCCAATCAGCTGTTGGAGTATTAGAGGTAGACCAATCCATGCCCAGTATGAAACAAATGCACACATACAGCATTGAGCAGAAAAGAGTAGCAACATCAGACAGAACAGAACTTACTACGCTCTTGACGTGTACACTGTTTGCATGGCCTGATAGACTTTCAAATAAGGTCGACACGCTACGAACCGAGGAGGGGAGAAAATAAATTAACACAGTGTGGAATGATCGTTGCATCGCATGGTATTTATTGTGGTTATTGCTTTCATCTTTAACATATTTGCTTGGCTTTAATGTGCAAATAAAAAAAAAAGAAAATGAAAACAGTTGGGACAGATGGCAAGTACATGGTACATTCATCAAAGTTTATGGGACTCAGTTTGGAGCGTCAGTGTGTGCCGTACCTCCTTCGGTGTCAAAGTTGGGTATTCCATGGAGAATAACGCAGTGCAGGAACAGAGGCGCGGAGTTCATCTTCACTGAGCCGGTCAGCAAGCTGTTCAGGATCCACACGTATCTGTCATCAGGAAAAAATGGACGTGCATCATTAGCTAACTCATAATCTTAGGACAATTAGGTCTGTATTTAATACAGCATTTTGGAGAGAGAGAGCTGAATTAGGATCAGGTTTCTACATCCTAACTACATGTGTTATGAGCAAACAAAACAAATAAAAACTGATTTTGGCTCAGCATTCCTACTCTGAGACACTTTCCAAGTACAGGCCCTGATCTGTGATCGGTGTGGCCTTTTAGCTCATAATGGATAAGGTGACCAGTAATTTGAGGGTTTTAAACTAATCATTATATTCCATAATGAATAGTGCAACCCTTTTATTGGTTGAACGGATGATTGACAGATAGTTGTAGCCCCACCCATATTCCACCTGATTCACCAATCACCTCTGATCATCCTGTGGCTCCACCCCCTGGGTGCTTCGAGAACAGATCAAATGCTGTACACTGCTTTTGAACTATAGCAGCAATAAAGTGTTTGCCACGGAAGGCACATGGAGGACAAAGCGTGCATTCACAGCGGCGTGGAGAGGAAACAGAAATACCATGGAATGTTTCAGCAGGAGCCTGAGGTCAATTGGAACCCTGAACTCATGTGCAGCGACCCCCGACCTCCGACCTTTCCCCTGGCAATCCACTACAATCGATTCACTGCACACTTCCAATTTCCAACCAAGCAAGCACACATAACATGGCCGCCCTGATCCTCTGTGCAATTAATTGGCAAACTATGTAGAATGCGACAAGAGACAACAACTCTCTGCAGTATCTCATACCACAGTTTATCTTTCAATGAGTGCTGTAAACACAGATGGTTTGGTCATCACACTCTCCAGTGTGCTGCAGACCATTTCAAGAAAACATGTGCAAATATTATTGAAAAAATTTAATATCAACTGTTGTTATTGTATCATTATTATAATGCACGTCATGTTGACACTTCAATAAATGTTTAGTTTAATTAAGAATTAATTAGAACAGGAGCAGAAATTAATTGAGCTAATAAATCACAGAAGAAAATGTACCTGCTGATTGAAATAAACGAATATAAATATGCAATTGGTAGCTGCACACCTAAATTCAAATTTAACAGCATGAAACAGAATCACAAGCAGAACTTGTGTTTAGATTGTGAGGTAACAGTAAATGGCTCCTTCATTCAGATTCTGATGTACAAGGTAATTGTGATGCAGTTGCAAATGATTTGTTCATTCAGACTGTGATGTAACAGTGAAGGATTCCTTCATTCCGATTGTGATGCAACAGTGAATTGTGATGCAATGGTAAATGACTGCTTACCGCTTCTGTGATGGAGTCATTAGAGCAGAGACTTTGTCATCGTAGAACTTGCGCATGGCAAACCTGTCCAGGGCCTGGCCAGCACTGGGGGGGGGGGTACAGAGGGGGAGGTTTACTAATGACATACACTACAGACCTGTATCTCATCTGTATCACTCACAAAGAAACACACACACACACAGACACACACTGAAACAGATGCAATGGTAGACACATACACACTTTTGCATAGACACACAAACATGTATATTCACATTCAGGCGTGTGCCTGCACATGCACACACACACACACACAGGCACACACAAAAAGGTTAGGGAGTTAAGCTAGAGGGGTTTGTGTGTGTGTGTGTGTGTGTGTGTGCAGGGGAGGAGGGGAGCGCTGGAATACAGTAAGAGGGAGGGAACCACCAAACCGAACTAAACCAACAATGACCAAAAGGATGTTCTTCCCAGAAGCTTCAGCCTTTAATCCGTGTGCCTCTGAGCCACTTAACCTCTGTTCAGCCGTCTCTGTGATTTAGGCAGAGCGAAACCGCTGGCCTCCGACAGCACGGTCACACAGCTTTTTATCTGGGAACAATCTGCATATCCACACACACCGACGGCCCCCAGAGTCAACACTGCGCTCACATTCTTCCATCGTAAATTAAGAAGAAAAAATACTCCCCGATACAATGTATGGGAAAGCAGATGTAAAACTCGGTTAGCACAGCATTGTGGGAAGTTCGGGACAAAAAGTCATGTGCAATGTGATTGGATGATAACACACACACTAACACAGAAGCACATATATACAGATATACACATACAAACTCTCGCCCCCCTCTCACACACATACAAAAAGGTATTGATGTTCCCAAACATATTGTTGTTTCTTGGTTAGTCCATTTTGGGACTGAGAGAAGACTCATATGGAGTGGACTAGGGCCATAATATTCTATACTCAGAGAAAAGCTGATGTTGGGTAATATATGACCCTCTACATATGACTTCTCTTTAGTCATATGTGAAGATCAGATCTTCTCCTGATTCAGTATTACCTGGCTTATATGTTATTCTCCTCTCTCAGTATTACCTGGCTGAAGTATTCTCCTCATTCAGTATTACCTGGCTGATACGTTAGTGAAAGTATTCTCCTCGTTCAGAATTACCTGGCTGATATGTTAGTGAAAGTATTCTCCTCGTTCAGAATTACCTGGCTGATATGTTAGTGAAAGTATTCTCCTCGTTCAGAATTACCTGGCTGATATGTTGGTGAAATTCACAAAGGAGGAGATGATCACACCAATTCTGCCTTTTCCTCCCTGCAGAGGACAAAGAAAGGGGCTTCCATGTGAGTGTGATGCTAATCAGTTCAGACCAATCAAAGGAGCTGTTGCTGGTCACTGTGAGCCACTGTTAGTCATCGTTACTGGGATTCCGACTGTGATGTAAAGGCTCTAAGCCAAGCATGAACCACATGTCCAGTTTAGTTTTAAAAACACAGAACAACTTTTTAACACTAATTTCATGTTCGGGTCAAAACTGACCCATTTCTGCATTTAACATTACAGGTATGACATGTAAATTGATTTTCTCAGCCTGAAACTCCACAACATGGTGATCAAATCAGGGAAAATATCAGGGAGTACTTTTGCCAGAGACATTTTCTGACTCCCTCTGAAAACTGATTTAGTTTTAGATTCTTGCAAATATTGCAGATGCAACGTAGCTATTCTGTTGCTTTTCCAGGTAGTTCCATGATTTACTGTATCACGACTATCTACTTTTTTTTGTCTTTCTTTGGATGTGTTTTGTTAAGAAAACCAGGAAGTAAAATGTGGGTGTAAGGAGCCTTTAACCCTCTAAATTTAAGGTATAGTTCCCGTTTTTGGGTGAGGTGGTTTCAGGGGAGGGACCCACCCGGCAGTGGACCACCACCACGTGTTGGGGGTCTGCGTTGAGCCAGTTCTCCATGGCTTTGCAGATGGTGCAGATCTTATCCAGGGGCGGGGCATGGAGGTCGGGCCAGCCCATGTCCATGGTCTGGAACAGAAAGGGAGCGTCTCTAAATTCACCAGCTGTAATCAGGCCTTTATGGAGAAATCACTTGAATTCTGCTGCATGTTAATCACAAAGGGAATGTCTCAGAATTCATTAGCTATAACAGTCCTTTACAAGAAAATCACACAGATTCTGCATATGTGAATCACATGTGTTTTCTTTGAAGATTTCATCTGAGATTTACACATAAACTGCACATTTCTGTAAATTCTGTAATATGTGAGCATATGATATGCACATATGACAACACATGGAATACATGTAGAAATATGTTGTTTACATGTACACCAAAAAAATATATATACACCATTCATGTGTATACCAAAAAAATTCTGGATACTGTCACAGATGCTATCTCAGTAAACATAAATAATTAATTTTAAAAAATCAATGATATAAGTCAACTGAAGAAAAAAATAACAAAATATGTGAAGAATATTAGAAGATATAAGGTATTTGCGTTTCTTTCAGTTACTTATGCAATGTTATTCAACATTTAATATGTTTAATAATTTTACATCTTATTTCTGTATTATAGCTATAGATATAGATATATTTAATATCATCTTACTTTACTGCGTTATGATTAGACATGAAGGATTAAACACAAACTCCCATGTTAAGCAACTGCTATTCACACATAACACATAGGAAAATCCCCCTTATTTCTTTCAACATAACACTCCTGGAATAACATACTGTTGCAGAAAGTCGGTCAATTACTCAGCCAATTTAATGGGCTTGCCCCGTATTTTTGTGCAATAATTCAGTCCAGTTTTTGGTGTCTTAAGACCAAACAACATAACAGTGGTTAAAAAATATATAAAAATTGTATCTTTTAAAATGCATTTATCTTCTTTCTTGGTTAAGCACCAATAATTTCTACAGACTTCAATAGCCTAGATATCTTCCATGAGTGTAATTGAGGCTAATTTCGAGGCTAATCCTTGGCTAAGCAAAGAAACCTAAATTGTGGGTACCCACAAGGCCATAGCTACAACTCCCCATTTGCCAAGGAGCACTGTCATTAGCCAATCACCATCCGGAGAGCGCGGGCCAATTACCTTTGGGTTCATTTTAGTGAGATCATGTCTCTTCTCTGAGAGGTTGATAACCTGGGAGGAAAACAAAACAGCAATCAGAACTCTCCGCTGTGAAAGTTAATCACCTCTTTGAGGCATTTTTATTTATTTTTTTATTTATTTTTACAACTGAGTCTGGGTGAGACTGAGCCATGAGCCTGGGCGATGAAACGAGATTTGAGAAACCACAGCTGATGTAGGGGAATCGCGAGGAGGGATAATCGTTTGACGGGACAGGAAAGGAGAGGGTTGGGGGATTTAGAAGAAGACAGGGTGCATCCGATGCTGGAGAACAAACTGGCAGTTATAAAACCAGGATGCAAAGCTGAATGAAACAAGGAAAGTTAACAAAAAAGAAACACTTTGTCAGATATGGATAAAGTCTCACAGTGCTACACTGGGCAGACATTGGCACAATCAAAAATGATACATGTTTATACAGACCAAGGTCATATAATTTGCTCAAAATACTTTAACCCTTTTGGACACCAGTAAAAAAAACTGTGTATTGCTGACAATCTCAAAACAAACTTCCATTCCACAAATATTGAAAAAGAATTATTTTATGTGATTGTATGGTTTTGGTTGTTAACAGTTTTCAATTAAAAAGTTTCCAAGATCTGCAGGACTGTTATCAGGGGCATAGCACCAGGGGGAAAAAGGGTACATTGTATACACGGCCCAAGGGTTTAAAGGAGCCCATGAAAATCTGGGAAATTTTTTGTAAAGAGTGGAGGGTCCCACCCTTGACTAGATATAGAATAGATTTTAGGACCATTGAAAGAGAAATGAAAGAGAGAGACAGAGAGAGAGAGCTGTAGATGGGGGAGGTCCGGCGCGGGTCTCACCAGGTAGTTGTTGGCGTGTTTGGACTTTAGCATGCGCGTTACATCGTGCAAGTTGCGCAGGTAGGTCTCAGGGGAGCAGGCCCAGGGGAAGGATACGGCGATGATGCGCTCCGTCACGTAGATCAGGTCAAGTTCGTATCCCTCCTCCATGGTTACATCAGTGGCCTGCGCGCAAACGGAGCACCAGGAGGGGGAAAGCGTTTCACTTCAGGCATAATCCTCAACATCACTGAATCTACAGGTGACTGAACGATTGAATTAATGTCTGATTATCATGAATACCCAAGAGCTGCAAAATGTTTCAGCAATAACAGAAGCAGTAGTGAAACATTTGCCTCATTTTTTACAAATCGATTGAGCTTAAATCAATAAAAGTACATGAACTAAGTGTTGACCACACCTTCCTCCACTGGCATAGGCTGGCAAGGCAGGCATTCAGTGAGACCAGATTGGAAACAAGGGGAACTTTTTTTAATTACTGAAGATGCGCCATATGGCTAATAGCAAAGGATCTCCATTAATGACCATATTTGAAACGGCTCACACCAAACCCAAAAAACATAGTACCTCTGCTGAAAGTACAACTCACATATTCAATCATAAACTTCAGAAGCCCAGCCTATAAAAAAGGTATAAGTGTAACAACAGCAATGGGGAAGGAGCATTGCTTTGGCTTGAGAGATAAATGCTGCTGTAGCTTTGGAGAGCAGGGACACATCAATGAAAACATGTGCAGAAATGAGTTCTGAGGCACTGCCTCTCATAGAGCGAGATTACAAAGGCCTTATTAAGCTGCCTAATGCATGGTGAAGGGGAAAGACACACCAACGTGCTGCAGCTTGCCGCCTTCCTCAGGGTGTGCGATACCAAACAGATGCAGGTGTAATTAATTACCACCACTGCACACTTCAGCATTTTGCTGATGCTCTTACCCAGAGAAACTTACGCTTAGTTTATATTTCCAACACGCTATCCTTTTATAGAGCTGGCTGCCTACAGAAACAATTCTGGTTTTGCATTTTGCTCAAGTGTACTACGGCAGTGACTTTCCCTTGAACTGAACTTGCATCTTTGGAGTTATGAGCCCAGTTCCAAAACCATTATACTACACCACAGTCCCAAATTGCTTCAAGATAAATTTGGCTCAAATAAGTAGTAGCAAAATGGCAATCTGTAAGTGTCTTTCTTTGAAATTAAATCCAGCAAAATAAGCGCACAGGAGTCAGATAAATTCAGGTGCGAAAAGGCTTGCCCCCTGACACATCAACACTATCTCCAACTTCCTGTTGGACACTTCCTGTGCCAGCGGGGTTGCTTGCCTCTGTCTTGTATCGGCTTGATCTCAGATCTGTAAGCTAAAACAGGCCTGTGTTCCCTACTCTGCCCTGCCTGCCAAAAAAAAGGAAAAACATGTTTCTAAAAACATGGAAGGCCCTGGAGCCAGAATACAGCTTCCCCTGCAATTAGAACCACAGGAGAAGAGAGAGGCGGGCAGGGGGCGGAGCCTCGTGGGCAAGGGCGGGGCATGAGGAGGGGGAGGGGCATATGGACCGGCCTCTTTGCCTCCTATCTGTGACTAGTCTTTCTTACTCTTTCTTATTTTCTTTCTTTCTGAGTGTAGTTTATTCAGGTGTAATGATAAGTGCTTCAGTTGTTCTCCTAACTCCAGGCTAATGTATCACTCTTATGTGGCCGTTAAATTCCTGACGACTTCCAGAGGATACGCTTTACTGATGAACCACTGGTCTGTTACCATTTCTATTGACTCCCACAACAGTGCAGGAGTGTGAAGTGAAAAGCCGCCACAGGCCTACCAAATCCACCATCAGAGATCCGCCTGAACCAGTCAGCTTGCAAGAAGCTTTGGTCACTAAATTGGTAGACCTGGGAATACTCAGTCCTTCACACCAGTCATACCACAGGGCTGTGACCAGTTCAAACAGGAAAATTCCAGATCACAGCCAGCCTTCAGCGTGAAACCTCAAGCTGTTTGCAAACTGGGCACTGCCCCACTGGCAAGGGGGAGTTTTTCAGTGTTTACAGAGTGGCTAAAGAAAAGAAGTTGGTTTTTGACCCATAAACACATGGTCCTACAGAGTCCAGAGCCTGTGTAACATTTACTTTAAAAGTCAGTATTTTTAATTTTTAACTGGCAGGGCATGATCACTACGACATTAAAAGCTGCTCCTGGATGGTAGAGGAGTCAGTCTTAAGATCCCTGCAGATCTGAACATTTGAGTTCTCAGAACCCATGGGACCCCTTCATAGAAACGTTCTGTAGCATTTTGGGGTCAGGCTTCACGTATGGAAGGGGTTAAGCTTTGGAAACACTCAAGGTCAGCCATCTTTGAGTTGGGCCTGACCTTGTAAGCACAAGCGCTGTCTCCTAAATACGGTTAACAGCGCCAGTTCATCTTCTAAATGAGACTGAGGCAGCGTTTTAGGGTTGTTAGCTGAGGTACAGAGGACAGTGCGAACACCCTCTCCAAAAAAAAGAGTTCAGTGAACTTGAAAAGGGGTAGACGTTATTAGTTTCATGAAGATTTAGGGCCATCGGTTTAAAGGCACATTGACTCCTGGCAGTGTTCTCCTTCATGGGCGTGTTTTTTTTCCGCTACAGCGGTCGTATATCACACAGTTCCTCTGTACTTGTACGGTTAATTTATGGAACAGCCTACCCCTTTGGCCTCAATCACAATTAAGCCTTTCTGAGGAGAAATCCATTAACTCATTAACTGCCAAAGAATTCTGGAACGCTCACGCACTCGGCTGCCATGACGATTTGGCCACCAACATTCTCAGTATTAAAAAAATGATAAATCAATCCAAATCTTGATAAAAACTAAAGGGAGTACTGGATTTACTGGATATCTTCCACATACAGTAGTCAACCTCCTTGTACAGTGAGATTCAAACACTAGAAAATGTGTCATTGTAAAAGTAGACATGGTTTGTACTCTGTTGCTACAGAGAATAATACAGTAAGCTATGGATTTTTATGACCCATGTTGAGTCTGGCTGAGAGGTCATGAAACAAAGAATAATGTACAGTGCGCATATGGAAATAATCCAATTTATTGCACACCTGTGAGTACCTAGATCTATCATATGAATAACTGGATAAACTATATCAGAAACACATTTCAAGGGTGTTATAAGTACATATGATCTCTGTTCAAACCTGATATAAAACAATGCATGCTGTTCAGGACAGATTAGTACTTGAGAACTTGAAGCAGGTCTGTTTGGGTTGCCAAATGTTATCCCTCATGGAAGTGGATTACTGGATTATTCTGAATTTTCACAATATACTCAAGTGTATTCTATATCCAAAAGGGATCAGCCTTAGAGATTAATGATATCTGGTTTTAAATCAGTTGGATTCAGCGATATCAAAAACAACACATGTGAGTGAAAACAGAAGTCATTGATAAAATTTGGCATATGCAATAATGAGCTGTGCAATCAAGAAGTAGCTGATGTTTTGCAACGATATTTTAGCATTGACAGCAAATTCTTGTGGTTGACAAGCTGAAGTTTCACAAGAATTAAGCTTCCAGCAGCTGGATGTTGAGGTAAGGGATTTCACCATAGCCAAGTTCAAGTCCAAGGCTTAAAACCTGTGTTTATTTAGTGAAGATTGCAGTATGCTTGCAACAAATTATCACAGGGTTTCGTTGGACTTGAATAAGAAGCATGGACAATCACCCCTCTATCCCCAACGAAAAACCCCAGCAAAAACCCCACATCAGGCCTGAGGCTACGTCATCCTATTTGTGACCACCGCCATTCTCTTCTAATTATATCCATAAAGGAAATAAGTGAAGCTATTGTGTTTGTGTGTGTGTGTGTGGGGGGGGTTGTGTGGCATTTGCTACACTATATGTGCCTGTTTGTGTCTGAGTATGTGTATTTGTGTTAGTATGTTTTGTGTATGTATGCATGTATGAATGTGTGTTTGTGTTTGTCTACACTATGTTTTGTGTATGTGTGCTCAGTGTGTGTCTGTGTTCATTCCTGTTTGTGCAGGTTTGTGTTTGTGTGTCTGCAGGTGTTTTTTTTTGTTTGTGTCTAAGATCAGCGCACTTCTACACAGCTGTGTTTGAAATCCGTCTCTCAGCCAGGCCAAAACCACCGTGCCAAAGTGCACCAGCGCTGCCAGCTTCTAATCGCGCAGTGCGCATTTCCTGGTGACTGTGAGGTTGAAAGAAAAAAAAAGGTTGTAAAAAAAAAAAAGCAACAGCAAAAAACAACACGCCAACAGAGCCCTTCAAAGCCCACACAGAGACTCTCACTCCCAGAGAGGAACAGCAAAAGAGAGAAAGAATGAAAGAGCTGGTGGGGGTAAAAGAAAATCCATCCGACAGGCTCCGACAGGCCAAAGCAGGCTGAGTCAGAAGATGAAAGCGCGGCTGAAGCCGCTCGGTTCTGAACTCATCCCCTCCGGGAAAGCATTTGCACATAATCCCTGTCAGCACAGCTCAAATATGCACCGCGATCACTCATCACGCAGGTATACAGGTATGGCCGCCGGGGCAGCAGCCCCGCCCCTGGCCACGCCCACACTCACGCCCCAACCCTCCCCACCTCCTGACTTCACCTGTTTACACCTGAGATGGAATCTTCCATTTCCCACAGCGGATCAACAACACTTTAAGACCACAACAACAAGGATGCCTCAGATAGACTCATTCTGAAATAAATAAATAAATAAATGGTGTATAAATAAATAAATCTCCTCAGTTTTTTCTGTTTCTGAGTTTGACTCATAAAGGGGAAGCTTGCATCATCTATTCTGTCAATGTTTCGTGGGTATGTGACTAATAAAGTTAATTCAAAACACAAATACATTCAATTTTTTTCCAGTGTGTAGCAATGCACTAGGGGAAATGTTTGTTATGTTTCCTGAAAAGTTGTTGTTTTGGAAATACAAGTTATTTTTTTTACGACGCTGGCAATATATATGTTCTGTGGCTTGCCATTTGCTGTAAACTAAGCCAGCGTCTGCATTTTAATTGTAATAGTCTGATTGCATGCTTTGAACAGTGTCTTTGAGATCTTGATAGTGTTTATAAATGAAAAGCGGTATTGTTATTTTGTCAAAAGGAGTTGAAGTAGAAGACAGAGACGTGGAATGATGGGAGAACACACTGAAGAGGATGTCATGCCTTCTCGCCGGGTGCGATTTGTAAATAGTTCAGGGGGCGTATGGCGGTAATTGAGGTGGTTAACCGTACAGTGAACACCAAAGCATTAGCTCTGTACTCATTTACCAGTCACACCGAGCAGCCTGTGAGGAGAGTGTGTATGTGTGTGTGTGTGTGCATGCGTGCGTGTGTTTGGGTCTGTGTGTGTGTGTGTTGTGTGTGTGCGTGTGCATGTGTGTTTGTGTGTGTGTGTGTGTGCGTGTGTTTGAGTCTGTGTGCGTGTGTGTGTGTGTGTGCGCGTGTGTTTGGGTCTGTGTGTGTGCGTGTGTGTTTGTGTGTGTGCGTGTGTTTGGGTCTGTGTGTGTGCGTGTGTGTGTGTATGTGTGTGTGTGTGCGTGTGCTTGGGTCTGTGTGTGTGTGTGTGTGTGCGTGTGTTTGGGTCTCTGTGTGTGTGTGTGTGTGTGTGTGTGCTTGGGTCTGTGTGTGTGTGTGTGTGTGTGTGTGCGTGTGTTTGGGTCTCTGTGTGTGTGTATGTGTATGTGTGTGTGTGTGTATGTGTGTGTGTGCGTGTGTTTGGGTCTGTGTGTGTGTGTGTGTGTGTGTGTGTGTGTGTGTGTGTGTGTGTGTGTGTGTGTGTGCGTGTGTTTGGGTCTCTGTGTGTGTGTATGTGTGTGTGTGTGTGTGTGTGTGTGTTTGGGTCTCTGTGTGTGTGTATGTGTGTGTGTGTGTGTGCTTGGGTCTGTGTGTGTGTGCGTGTGTTTGGGTCTCTGTGTGTTTGGGTCTGTGTGTGTGTGTGTGTGTGTGTGTGTGTGTGTGTGTGCGTGTGTTTGGGTCTGTGTGTGTGTGTATGTGTGTGTGTGTGTGTGTGTGTTTGGGTCTGTGTGTGTATGTGTGTGTGTGTGTGTGTGTGCGTGTGTTTGGGTCTGTGTGTGTATGTGTGTGTGTGTGTGTGTGTGTGTGTGTTTGGGTCTGTGTGTGTGTGTGTGTGTGTGTGTGTGTGTGTGTGTGTGTGTGTGTGTGCGTGTGTTTGGGTCTGTGTGTGTATGTGTGTGTGTGTGTGTGTGTGCACACAGGTCTTTAGATCTACTCTCTTCATTGCTAACCAGCTGTAGGCCTTTGAACTCCATGGCTTAGATGTGACTGCCATTATGTGTGTGTCCTTAAAAGGCAGCAGCAGACCAAGCCCAAGACACAATGAGGAAAGATACGACACAAAGGAGCCCAGAGAGGCCAGCTGCGCTGTCACGGCCCATAATGACAGCTATTACAACACCCACCCACCTGCGGAAAAACTGAGGTCACCCAGCTCCACGCCCCAGGAATTCAGCCGGCAAGCATCAAAGCACCAAGCCTTTGGCCCCAATGCAGAGACTGACAAAACCCAAGGAGCCTGTAGTGTGATGTTTAAGAAACAGGGCCTGTAATTCAGAGGTTGCCAGTTCAATTCCACAGTGGCATAGTCCTGATTCTAAAAGGTCCATAAGGTATGTGTTCTTTGCTGCTCTGCATTTTCCAACTAATCAAAACAGTTGATTGCACAGTCAACCCACATCACCTGATATCTTAGGTTTGAACTGGGTGTAGACGTTCAGGTGAAAGCAGAAACAAGCTCACAATGTGACTGTCCAGGACTAGAGACAAGGGTCACGGCCCTCTTGGGACCGTATGAGTATCCCCCTCAATCAGAGACTTCAACCTGTTACATCAAACCACAACAAACATTGAGCTATACACACCCATTTCATGCAAAAAAAATGTAAATGAGGATAGCAAGCTGAGTGGAAATCCCCTTTGCTAAGCTTTTGTGCAGAAGGATGAGAAACCCCACACAGAGATCAGGTACCAAAATGGCCTTCATGCAGCACGGACAAAGACTAAACAGAGGTTAAAACGGAACGTTGTGGCTCTGGGGAAACTCAGGATAATGGGTCGGCTGAGACCTGGAGAACAGAAGTTTTTAAGGTTCAATATTCATGAAAATTGATATTTCCTGACTCATGGGGCAGGAAGCATTCTGGAAATTTCATCAGGGATGTTATTCGCAGGAGCAAAAAGAGAAGATACGACTTTGAAATAAAGGGTTGTTCTCAGTCCTCCATTGGCGGGATGGGGAGGCAGCAAAATGGCAGCGTTCTTCCAGTGAATTGAACTCCGTAATCATTATTCTACAGTTCTGAACCTGAGAGACCTGTGGGTTGTGTCTTCGATCCAAGCAAAACAATGATGTACATTTGTAAACAAAGCTATTCCAAAGAAAGGGAGTGTAGGCGGTATCTTACAAACCGCTGCGACATGACAGCAACAATGAGCTTGCTTGAACCTTTTGCCTGAATGCGTGTTTACCAGGTGCCCTGTCAGAGATTGAGTGTGGAGCTGAGAGCAGTGCGAGTCGATGTGCCGAAACACGCCGCGGTCACCCCCGCCATCTGTCACCGTCGGCCTTTGTTTTCTCAGACTGACTGATGAGTGGAAAGTTTACTGACAGCTCTGTCAGCAAGAGGCCCAAGAACAGAACCAGCTCAGAAAGTTTCCACCTCCCTCATGCGGAGGTCAATGTCTGAAATACGGTGCAGTGGCTGGATGTGTCTGAGCAAAGGAGTGAATCGAGCCCACTGGCTCTGCATCTGCTCTGGAGGGCTGCAGTGTCTGCAGGTTTAACTCCAGTCCTGGAGGGCCTCAGTGTCTGCTGGTTTAACTCCAGTCCTGGAGTGTCTGCAGTTTAACTCCAGTCCTGGAGGGCCGCAGTGTTTTTAACTCCAGTCCTGGAGGGCTGCAGTGTCTGCAGGTTTAACTCCAGTCCTGGAGGCTGCAGTGTTTAACTCCAGTCCTGGAGGGCCGCAGTGTCTGCAGGTTTAACTCCAGTCCTGGAGGGCTGCAGCTGCTCCAGTCCTGGAGAGCTGCAGTCTCTGCAGGTTTAACTCCAGTCCTGGAGGGCCGCAGTCTCTGCAGGTTCCCAGTTCCCCCTGCTCTTGCCTTTGCCCGTCCTTGAGGGATTGTGAAATATGGACAACAATCCACTCAGTAAATTGGAATACAGGAATCCATTTTTCCCATCTTTTATTCATCTCCAGTTAATAACTGAAGCAACATTGTTTGAGTACTTTTCTAAAACGTATTATGTTTGCATAAGTCAATCTGTTTTTTGTTAGTTATTTCCATTCAAGACGCTAAATAAATAAAGTAATTCAGAAAGGTGCCATTATTTATTTAATTTAAAAATAAGCAATTATTTTCCTCAAAAGCAGACTTTACCTTATCTCTGTTTCTGCTTAGTCTTTGCATTTTGGTGTTTTGGCAAAGTGGTACCAAAGTTTTCCATTCCCCCAGGTACCCATATTTAAGATGAACTAAATAGCAGAAATTACATGATCTGCGCACAAATTCAATGGTTTCAAAGACATTTACGATTAGCTCTTACAGGAAGAAAAGCTTAAAGACTTATCTTTAGTTGAAAGAGCTGAACAAAGACGTATTGTGTTGAAAAAAAATGTTACTGTGAAGAATACGAACGGCGGTAAACGCGGCGCACAAATCCGAAAATGAATGAACTATCGCGTATGTTCTACCAGTGAGTGCAAATTAAATTCGATCCAAGGAACTAAATAATCGGCTTCTTACATTATCATTTCATTAAAAAAAGAGGAATAACATTACATTGTTCACATCAGTAAGAGGACGTATAAGGGGCTGATTATACGGCTAGATTATATGCACAGAAAGCATGTGTTTTGGAATCACAGACGTTTGGTGAAGGAAGATTGCCGTGTCTGATCGAGTTGGACACCCTCATTACGTT
This sequence comes from Albula goreensis, assembly GCA_022829145.1. Classification (NCBI taxonomy): domain Eukaryota; kingdom Metazoa; phylum Chordata; class Actinopteri; order Albuliformes; family Albulidae; genus Albula; species Albula goreensis. The sequence continues at coordinate 3,670,972 of CM040743.1, forward strand.
ATCATATGACGGAACGTATTGCCCTTGGAAAAAGTAGCCGTGCCAGAGCTGTGACGTTCTGCTAGGCAGGGGATCAGAATGACTTGCACGTATATATATGAGAAATGTCCATTGAGCCTGGGTAATGTGGTAGAATTATACTGCAATGGTCAGGGAGCTGAGTTAACAACACATTAGTTGCAAGTTCAATTCCCAAACAGGGTAAAGCATTTGAATTTGATTTACATGACTCGTGATAACATTTTTCACTTCAATGTCACAGATCCTATACTTGGTGTTGCTTAACCAAGGTGTTGCTTAACCATCCAAATCCGAAAAGTCACAACAGTGAAAGAGTAGTTTTAGAGAGTAGATTTGACTTCCTCCTAAAAAATTTCCCTCATGCCTTTATGTACGTTCTTGAACACATTACAGATGTGGTGTAGCCTGTAATGGCTTCAGTTTAAAATTAGGGGACATTACTTTTCATCTAGCTTCATGAACTCCTACATAAACCTTTTCATTTTAATGAAAAAAGTAATTCCAGAAACGATATAAACAAACCTCATAGCATAAACTCATGGAATAACATAACAATAGCTAAATTGAGTGTTTCTAAAATATCAAATTCATTACTTCCTTTCTGTTGGGCTGCCCTGATTTTAGTTGAGGTTTATGTCCCCTCAAAGCTGAAAATTAAAAATAAACAAACTGAAGAAACTCAGACCAGCACTTCCTGTTTACTCTCTGCCTATTTATGCTGCACTTTTTAAAGTTATCATGCTGAGTGGGAGTCTCCACTTTCCTAAACACAAATTGTGAAAAGTTTATCAGTGTCAGGGAGCTACCACACACATTCCCCCTCCTACTCACAGTAAATCTATACCAGGATCAGTGCAAAACTATAAATGGCTCTCAAACAAAAAAAAAAAAAGCTCACTAAGTCACATAAAATTTTAACATAATTACCACTTCCATTCACCTTTCTTAAAGAAATATTCTCCAAAATGGATTGCAAATTGTTTTCTACCCCCCTCTCTCCCTCGCTCTATCAATCTCACTTTCTCCCCCCCTCTTTCTGGCTTACTTCCTGTTTAATGGGTTACATGTGCTGAGTGTGACGGACAGCTCGGCTCCAGGAGCGGTGAAATATTTCCCCAGCCTGTCACCCCTTACCCCCATGGAGTGCCAGCCCTGAGCGCCCCCTACACCTCCCCCCCCCCCACCCACCACCCCACCTACCCCCCGCACATAATCTACTCTATGAGCTTTGCCTTCCAGAACCTCTCACCTTCTAGATTCTGCTTAGTGACTACAAACACACACACAAAAATCCTAGAGTGTTACATCACTCACTGGTTCTGCTGCAGAGGAACCATTCTGCTGATCCCAGGTCAGTGAGCCTGGCCTGCTCTCATTTCATGTGTGGACCAGCCCAAGCAATTCTACTGATCCCAGATCAGTCTACACAGCTGGTTTATTTTGTAAAGGAGCTAGCTTGATCTTCATCATATACAGTGAAACAGTGGTAGCCTATGTTGTCGGTCTCATAATTATGACATCATAACTGTGGGCCAGACGAGCTGCTCCATCCATTGTGACATAATGCCCCATGGCTTTGGGGATGTCCTTCGTTGATAAATCAACGGTCAGTTCTGACTTCTGACTGTACAGGTGGAACTTCAACTGGAATCAGCTGCTCAGAGCTCAAAACCGCCCCAGTCGACTAAATCCCAGATCTTCAGAGATCTGAGGATCAATCAAGCCTACGCCAGCAAAACCAATACGCATTTTCCAGACTCTCTATCTCGGATCGAGCATCTGGAGTTAAGATTAGGCATAGCGTACGCTACCTTCTCCCATTGTTACCCTTCACAGTCCTCTGTGGATGGATATCAGGGCTACGGTAAATCACTGACTTCATTAGACAGACCCCCTTCCTGACCTTTGACCTCTTATCAGACACAGCTGAGCTCTGGAGGAGGTTGCAGGGCAGGGGAGAAGGGGGGCGCATGAACAGATTGACCCCGTCTGTCAGGGCGCTGATAAATAGTAACAAGGTAACCGGCGGCAGGTTCGGAATGGAGCCCAGGTGAGTGGAACGTCTCACCTGTCATTCAGAGCGGATCTGTGCTCGGCTCCCCCCGGCTACTGGATAACAGATTACACACACATGCCAGCTGTGGAGCTGAGAGCTGAGAGCCAGATTCATCTATTTTCTATGTGTCTCTCTCTCTCTCTTTCTATCTCTCCCCTCTCTCTGTCTCTGTCTCTGTCTCCATTAAATGTTGTTCCTGTTTCAAGGTACTTTTCTTGGCATGGTATAAGCTGTATTGCCAAAGTGAAGCTGAAAAAATAACAACAGACCAAAAAAAAATATTCCATGCATTAGTTATATATAACTAAATCTAGATAAGGATCCATGTGAAATCAGCACTTTGCATTGCATGAATTTATTACATAATTATGACTTGCATTCACTTTTCATGGAGAAATATCCAGCAGAATGGATTACAGTTTAAACCCCCCAGTTCTCTCTTTCTCTTTCGCTCTGTCTTTCTCTCAGTTCAGCTTGCTTCAGCTCAATGATTGAAGAGTGGCAGAATGAGCAGAACTATGTTGTCAAGGCAACGACCAAATGTGAAATATAAAGCATGTGACTCTTCCCTATCGCTCAAGCGTAACAATAACTATAACGATGAAGTATCATTAATACTGTAAAATAAATGATCTTCCCTCTCCTTGCTCTGCATGCAAACAGTCAGAGAAGTCTCACTTGCACAGAGTTTTGTGTCAGAGGAGTAAACCGGACCCAAACGGTGTGCGGCAGGACTCTGTACGTGAACATTTAAGCCAGTATCGATTCTGTCTTGCACTTACGCCAGCTCAGGTCACTACCGAGTCAAAGGCTGCGGTTAGTGCCTGATGTTTCTAAACCACCGCCAAAGTTTTTTTAGATCGATTTAGTTTCGTGTTTCATTAGTCACCCTGAGTGGTCTTAAGTATTCCGTCTCTTCTCTAATGTTGTATGTTAATCAAGCAACTTACATTTTATATTTTATCACCTTTTTGTTGTTGTTTTTGCAAATGCACATATGGGCTGTACATGAATTTGTTTTACTGAGGGATGACACATACATATATAAAGCTTAATTACAGTGCTTGCTTACTGTCTTACGTGTTGATTCACTCAGTCACTCACTCACTCGCTCAAACTTCTGTGCCTCAAACCAAGGAAAAGCCCACAAGAGTTTTTTTTTTGATGTTTGGGATGTTAATTTGCGTACAAGTCAATGTGGGGGGGGGCGCTGCGGTGAGCTGACAGGATGAGATTTTTGAATCTCATCTGAGTCCTTGTCAGTGCTGTTTTTGGATCTCCAAAGAATTCCCTCTTTCCTGCCCCTTTAGGTGGAATTCTTTCACCCCCACCCCCAGCTCCACGCTCTCCTTCCAGCTTCCAGTTTAACTAATCTCTTTCCACCTAATTCTTCCCCCCCACAACATGTGCACCAACACACACACACGCACACACACATACACACAATCCTCCTTAGGAACCACCCGGTCTCCGCACGCAACGTGTGGATAACAAACCGCTTCTGCACCTTAAACGGCGCATATTTCTACTGCACCTATTCGGATCCTTTAATTAGAGCGAAGGAGGATGTAGAGAACAACAAAGAAAGGGAGAAACACAGGAGATCAGAGGGAGGGCTATAATCCCTGGAAACAAACTAGCTGTGTGTACAAAATACGCTACAAACTCTGAGTGAGTGGAGTGAGTGAAAGAGGGGTAGACAAAACTTCAAACTTTGCACCCCAGATTTTGGTCCTATAATATCCCCAGCCCTCTCCTGACCCCCCCCAAAGCTGAAGAGTCCAGAGGAGACCTTGTTCTCTTACCTTTCACCCCAGGCTCGCAGGATCCCAGACCGTGCTTTAAATCCCTGGAGCGGAGCAGAACCGGAGCTGCAGAGGAAGGGCAGAGGAGGTGAGCGGCGACTGCAGGGGGACCTGGATCATGTTTGCGGGGGGCTGGAGAGGGGGAATTCGGGGAAAGGGGGTTGGGAGGGGGAGGCGCTGAGAGGTTAGGGTCCCGGCGGTCTCTGCAGGAGTGTGTAAGCGCTCTCCCTGTAAGCTCCCAGTGACTGCTGGTGGAGAGAGAAAGAGAGAGGGAGAAAGAGAGAGGGAGAGAGGGAGGGAGCGAGAGGCACAGCTCCTGCTCCTTGCAGCGCTGTGTGCAGCTCGGTCTCTCCCCCCTCCAGCGCCAACTTCCTGAGACAGGGCCCGCTGCCACGGCGACCACAGTTCCTGGGCGGGGAATGTCCGCCCACTGCACTGCTTTGCTCTCCCTGACTCCTCCCACTTTGCCTTTCCCTCTTTCTCTTCCCTTTCTCTCTTTCTCTCCCTTACCTCCCTCTCTCTCTACTCCCACTCTTTCCCCCGTCTCTTTTTATATCTCTCTCCTTTCCACTCATCCTCTCCTTTTTTCTCCTGTTTCTCCTTCTCTCCTTGTTTTTTCTTTCTCTCCTTTTCCTCTCCCTCCCCTCTTCACTCTCTCCTCTTTCTCTTTCCCTGACCAACTTTCTCTCTCTCACATTTCTCCCCCTCTCTCCCCACTCCTTCTCTCCCTCTCTCTATCTCCCCCTCTCTCTCCCACTCCTTCTCTCCCTCTCTCTGTTTCTTCTCTCTCTCCAACTTCACCTCCCTTTCTCTGTCTGCCTCAACCACTCCATTCCCTCAGCTCAAGCATAATTGCTGAAGCATACCCAAAACATATGAATGTCCAAAACAAAGTTTCAAATGTGAAATTTGAAAAGGATATCAACCCCTGTCACACAAAACTACCCCTGTTGTAGAATCTGTTGTAGAATCTGTTGTCTATATATTTCTCCATATATTGTGAAAAACAGGATCTATTATAATCCTGATTATGCATTTGATTCCATTTTATTTAAACTCCATAAGAACCCATTGTCCTTGAGGAGGGTATACCCTAGAAGTGTTTTTAACAAAGAAGGCAACTGTAAAATTTACCCAAAATCCAATGTCCCAACATGTGATATTAAAATGTGAATGAATGCTTAATTATTTGGTGCTTAAACAGAATTTTGTACACTAAGAAATAAACTCAGACTGGGGGTCTGGGTGAATCTTCTTAAATGACATCACTGAATCGTCTAAAAAGAAGTTTACTAGATATTATATAATACATTTTTTTTTCTTGGCATAAACAAATTAATTTTCATAGATCCACAGTAAGCAGTATCACTGGCATGACAAAATAAATAACGCTTTTATACTGACCTGTCACCACTTGTCTTTTTCTAATGTATTGATGGGTTTGCCTTTACCTGACAAAGAGCTAATGGTCAAAATATTGCTTGATAACAGATGTAATTAAATTCATTTTTGGGGGCTCAATGGTAGTGTCTTTCTTTTCAATCTTTTCCAATTTTTTTTTAACAAAGCACCAGCAAAAGTTTATGAATGTTTATCGCTTACTGAATGTCCATATCCCATAACAGCCATTGTATAAGAGATATAAAATAATTTGACTGGTTCAGTAGGCTGCACTGTGTTTTGTGCACTTTCACAGAGCTGAATGACCCCAGTCTTACCACATAAGAGTGGAATGTCCCCGCATAGCTGTGACCGTGACTCTGCTTCCTTTTTTTTTCCCTTTTTTAAACTTTCTTACTGTATGTCAAACCCCAGAAGCCCCATGGCTCTTTTCACACAGGCTTCACCCTAAAGAAAAATCTTTACACTAATCAACATACAGCATCAGGTGTAAAGGGTCTATGTACATCCAATAATCTTTGTAGTTGCTTGGTTAAAAACAAAATAATGAAATATCAGAGAAGAGTGCAAAGACACTTATGTTGCGCTCCCAAAAAAAGTGTGTAATTACATCCAAAGGTGTCAGGGCTTTGAGATTGATAACAATCGCCGCTGTCTAAGCCAGGGGTGAGCATGGAGAACCATATCCAGAAACGGATATCCATAATTAATTTATGTGCTTTAACATTTTAGCTAAATTTCTTGATCATCTCCCAGATGAAAGCCAAAAATTTCTGTATGAAATTATTTACCATGACCTAATCTGTGAAAGAAACAAAAACATTCACACAAACCGGACCCCCGAGGACCAAGTTTGCCCGCCCTGACCTCAGTGTGGAAAGTCCCCCTGTAGCTGTGACTGTGACATTTCTGCTTCCTCTTTCACACTGAACTTTCCCACCCGAAAGGAGGCATGTGGTCAACCGCATGAACCACCTCATAATATATTCCACTGAAGAAAGAAAAACCACCAAATAATCACAATTACTGCACTACAATAGATAAATCATATAAAATGCTTTTTTGGTTTGGTCAAATATTTTGTTTGGTAATTTTTGTCGTTTTTACATTTTATGTCATTGGCTGTTTTAATTGTTTTTTTTTTAACATACAAATAATTAATTATCACCCATTTTTGGTGATTTAAATATTATATTCTGGTGACACACACAGATTAATATTACATTTAAAGATCACTGGTGTTGGTCAAAAAAACCTTGAATCTTCAAAACAGAAATGTAATATACAATAAAAACATCACAGCAGTAAAATACAATGATGATATGACCAAATCTAATTTGCTACACAATACCAAGTGGAATTCTTCAGCACGTAGCTCAAGCGCCATCTATTGGTAGATCATGGTATATACAGCAAGGTTGTACCCAGGTGCCCATTTGGCAGGTTGAAAAAGGGAATTGACTTTTCATGGTAAGGTAAAATTCTTCATTACATCTCACATCAGCAGAAATTTTGAACTTATTTTCAATTTTTTTCTTTTTTTTCTTAAAAATTATTTTTTTTTTTTGCCCAAAAAATTGAGAGCTTTTCATGAGAATGCAAATGAAAATGGTCAATAAAAAAATGATTAATCAGACTGGATTCAATTAAGTATTTGCAATGAACTTTTACTCACATTTCATGCAAGCATAATTGTTTTTCGGCATAAATTTAAAAAAATGAATAAAATTTGAATAAATTTTTTATAAAATTGCGAGAGAATGTTAGAAAGGAGAAATACTGAGTGAATATATTGTGTTGTGTGCTGAGAGATGTATTTGCAGCCATTATACACTTCTAAAAGCATAATGTTCAGCTGCTGCTCTGCATGTAGAATGTGTGCCTGGAATTGGGGTAACGGTCCACTGGATGGATTTGGGGTAACGGCCCGCTGGATGGATTTGGGGAAACGGCCCGCTGGATGGATTTGGGGTAACTGGATGGATTTGGATGGATTTGGGGTAACGGCCCGCTGGATGGATTTGGGGTAACGGCCCGCTGGATGGATTTGGGGTAACGGTCCACTGGATGGATTTGGGGTAACGGTCCACTGGATGGATTTGGGGTAACGGCCCACTGGATGGATTTGGGGTAACGGCCCGCTGGATGGATTTGGGGTAACGGCCCACTGGATGGATTTGGGGTAACGGCCTGCTGGATGGATTTGGGGTAGCGGCCCGGTGGATGGATTTGGGGAAATGGCCTCCTGTTCTAGTACTGATGATGTCACAGAGACAGTGCAGAGCACTTTGAATGGCCTGTGAAAATTTACTGGATGGAAAAAATTTGAGTTGAAATGGCCTCAGTTCCTTTCATCAGCATTTCTTTCGCTTGTTTGTTTAGGGCTGATGATTATTTAAATTTATACTTGAGGTCATGACTGACAGATGAAGCACTTGCGTCTTGTGTCTGTTACTGTGATCTAATCTGGAAAAGGTTCTCAGTGCTGGTGTATCTAACTAGTTGGCCTTTAAATAAAATGTGTCTGAAAAATGTGTGAGGATGTGCCCCAGTAATAATTTGTTGGCTCCAGTAAATGATCATGAAATAATAACTAGTTTTTAAAAATGTATCATCCCTGCTCTGAGACCATGCTTACTCTTTTTGATGAAATCCTTTAAGGTACTTAAAATAATGACACACAACACCAAATAATGCACTGCACTCATCTCGTTAGTGTCTGAAACATTTATTTTGTTTTTAGTTGTTTTTTTATAGAAATCCATACAAAAGCACATGGTGTTACAGTAAAAGTACATTATAAGACAAAGGATGCAGTAAGTGTAATGTTTTTTTATCAGTGACCATGTGTAGGAAAGAACCGTCAATGGCTACAAAGAAAGAGGCCTAACTTCTTTTCTGAAAGAGTGACAAAGTTTGAGTAGGACTGATACGATTATGCAAAGCATAAAGCATGGCGATGACAAACAACACAAACAATGTGCTAATTTCTCTTTTACATATCAAAAGACAATTTTCATTTCTTGATGAAAAAGCATTCAAACTGCTATACCAATGATATTCTAATATTCCTTATTACCCCAGTAAGTACCAATAAAAAAAAAAATCAAGACATGAACATCAGTAGCAAGGTGTAGTATATACTATTTTAAAACAAAGTGAATTTTCTGCCTATCCCTTAGTATCACCAGTCTGCATCTAAGCATGCGTAAATATTGCATTTTTGTAAACATCCCAAATCCCACCCACCCCACCCACCCCCGACAAAGCTCCCCATCTTAAGATCTTAAGTGCACTTTTTCTCTCTGTGGACGCAAAGAATTTGCTTCAGATAGCCGTGGACGGTGACCAGTTGCCCCCCCCAAACCCCCTCATCCCCCTTCCCCTTCGCTCCTTTCTCCATTCTGAGAGATTTTAGGAGTAAGAGGTGCTGCTACTGCTGAAGGAGAAGGTGTAGCTGTTGGATGAGGAGAGGTCCACACTTCCACGGCGGGACCCGTTTCTGGATCCGGCGCGGGACCCGGACCGGGACCCCTGGTTGGAGCGGACGTTGTAGGGGCTGCTGATGCCCTTGGAGGAGATGGAGGTGGCCTGTATCATCTTCATCCCGTTGTTCTCCTCCACCATGCAGTTGTCCAGGGCCTCCTTGTAGGAGATCTTCAGCTTGGTCTTGGGGCAGGTCAGGTTCTTCAGGTACATCCGGGTGTCCTGGAGTTTCCGGGCATCCCTCCCGTCCAGCCAGCCTTTCCTGATGGCCTCCTCGATGCCCACCTTCCGGCCGGTCTTGGGCTCAATCAGACCCCGGTCAGGTACTGAAACTCCAGGAACCTCTGGCCCGCATCATGGGGCAGCCATTTCTCCCTCATAGCCTCAGCGACCGACATCTTCCGCTTGGACTTCACGTCCTCGAAGCCCTGGTAGGCCTTCTGGGCCGGCTTCAGCTTGGTGGCCATGTCCTCGTCGATGATGCTCTGGTGGACGGCGTCCTGCAGGGAGAGCCGCTGGCCGTTGGCGGGGTTGATGATCCCGCCGGTGCAGGCCTGGGCCTCCAGCAGGCGCTGGGCAGTGATGCTGTCCACAATCCCGCGTCGATGGGCTTCGGGGATAGTGATCTTCTCGATGGTCTCAGTGTCGAAGATGGCCGCGATAGGGCTCTGGTCGTCTAACTTTTCGGTGGGTCCGGAGAGGGTTATGGAGATCCCAGAGAAACGCCTCCTTGCGGTGGGGGAGGTTGGGGCCAGCAGGGTGGGGCTGCTGCAGGTGGCAACGTCCTCGGCACTGGGAGCCTTTATGGATAGCTCCATAGGTGCTTTGGTGAGGATCTGGTCCGCAAACTCAGTCAGAGTGAGGGCTCCGGATCTGTACCGGTCCACAGAACTCTGGTTAATGAAACCCTTGTCCAGGCACTCCTGGATGTCATACTGCTTGCCCGTCTTCCGGTCCACTATCACCAGGCGGGTGGAACCATCGGAGCCTGTGATGGAGATCTCTTCCCATTCGCACTCCTGCTCGGACAGCTCTAGGAAGGTGTTGTAGTCGATGAGCTCACGGTGGTAGGCCTCCCGCACTGTCATCTCCTTATTCGTTTCCGGGTCCACGATCACAACCCTCCGCTTGCGCAGTGTGTTCTTCTGCGAGGCCGTGTGCTGCTGGGACTTTGGGTTCTTCTTGTCCCACAGGGGAAGCAGGACCAGGCCGGTCTTCTCATCGGTGATGCACCTGTCCTTCAGCTGCAGGTAGGTGAGGTTCTCCTCGGTGTTGGGGTCGAAGAAGCCCTTGGTGTCGTCGCCCTCGTAGGACAGGATTTCGTTCATCTCTTTGTCGAAGTAGCCCCGGCTGTAGGCCACATCCACGTCAATACGATGGTTCTCTTTGGGGTCGATGATCCCACCGCTGGCAATCTGAGCCTCCAGCAAGCGGATTCCATGTCCTTTCTCAATCACACCCTTCTCGATAGCCTGGAAGAGGGAGATGATCTTGCCTGTGCGCGGGTCCTTGTAGCCAGTGACAGCTCTCTCGGCTGACAGCAGCTTGGATTTGAACTCTCGGCCCACCAGGCCCCGCTTCCATGCCTCCTCCACAGTCAGGAGCAGGTTGTTAATGGGGTCAATCACAAAGCCAGAGGCAGCCTGGGCCTCCAGGAGCTCCAATGTGGTCCCAGGCCGGAGGAGACCCTCCTTCATAGCCTGGTATATGGGTAGGGTACGTTTGTTCTTCTCATCAAAGATCCCGGCGATGCAGTCTGAGCCATGAAGGTAGGTCTTAAGCTGGCTCTCAATGTCTGCTTTTGTTAGCAAGCCCTGGTTAAGCTTCTGGACGTCAGAGTCCTTCAGCAGGTTGGAGTCAACCAGGTCCTGAACGGACACTTCTCCACGGATGCCCTGCACCGTCATTGATGTCTCCGGGGCCTTGGTTGTCGTGGTGATGGTGGTGGTCTTCACCATAGACAACTCCTCCAGGCGCCGTCGCAGCCTCTCCAGTTCGATCTCCAGCTCCTTCCTGATCCGGGTGAGCTCGGTCACCTCCCTCTCCGAGCTCTGCAGCCGGCTCTTGTAGTCGTTCTCCAGAGACCTCAGCTGAGCTGTGAGCCTCTCGATATCGCTCCTTAGCGAGCAGCGCTCCCGCTCGCCCTTGTCCTTGTCCGCGCCACACTGGCGAAGCTCGCCCTCCTTCATCTCATACTGGCTCTTCCAGTAGTTGAAGTCCTTCCTGATCTGCTCCAGCTCATCCTGGAGCCGCTGTTTCTGCCGCAGCTCCGTCTCCAGCGACATCCGGATGCGGGATAGCTCATCCTCGTTCTTCTGCTGTCTGCCCTTGTCCTGCTCCATCATCTTGATCTTCAGCAGGAGGCTCTCCTTCTCCTGGAGCAGCTCGCTGTAGCGTGTCTGAGATTCATGCATCATTCCGGACGTCTGGAGATTTAAGAAAAAAGAAGAGAAATCGTGACAGTGACAATTATAGAGAACATTTCTTAGCTCAGCCATTGTGACTAGACATAATTTGTTGTTGTTGTTTTGAGAGCTTAGATTTGTAGGGTTCTATCTGTGGACAGTGATCTTGAGACATCAGTGTTTAGATTTTTGGAATACCAAATCATTGCATTGCTTTTTACCATAAAATGTCATTTTTAAGTGTTTTTTTTTTAACTATCAGTTGTTTCAATTGCTTGAATACTGAAACGAGCATTCACATGTAGAACGTAAAAAATCCCAGATAGAACCCTAAAATTCAAAGCTCTCAGTTTATTCAATTATGTTTATATGCCCTGAATTCAGTAAATATATGCCCTAAATTTTGACTCACAGATAAATGCAAATGTTTGTTTTTCGTTGCAGTGTTTGGTATGCATTCTTTGTCATCACACATTGCTCTAGAAAATACTGCCAAGAAAAACAATAACACCTGCAAATTTATAGGGGGTCAAAGGTCAGAGAAAATATTTTACTGAATCGTAGCCAGTGACATATATTATCAAATTACTATCAAATGAATTCTAAAGTCTACTTCAAATGCTTGAGTCTACTTAAAAACATTTTATGCACATTCTACCAGCACAAACATGCAGGATTACTATGCAAAAGAGAACAACAAATACACATGCAGTCTGAATGGCAGCTCATTAAGGTAATCATTAAAGTGATATTTTGAGAATTTTCTGTTTCAATTATTTAAGGACTAACATTGGAAAGCACTATAAATGCTTTCAGCTGATTTGAAATCCTTAGTTGTCACACACATTTTGAGATGACTATGTTGCAATCCCCAGTGAATTATTGGAAATTTAAGAAAGCAAACCCAAAAGCTTTACAGTAAAATATCCTTAAGGGGCTGCCATAAGCATGGGATGCTAATTAACATGAACATTAAAATTAAAATGAAAACCCCACTGGTGCTGAGACAGCTTGATAGCTATAAAAAAATTCCAGTGATGTTGGTTGCGAATGATTAATGAGAGCCATTTCCCGACAAGCAGATGTTTTTTGTTTTTTGATTTTTTTTGGACAAGAGACAAAAATCCACTAGGACACGAGCAGGGGCAAGGCCACTTGGGGCAAGCGAGAGCAGAAGAGCTGCAGCGAAGACGTGAAGACAGCTGAGATTTGGGTGTGCGATTTCTACTAATTTGGCAAAAAAAAAAAAAAAAAAAACTCTCAAATTTAAAAATACCTCAGCGGCTTGCTTTCGGATTTTTTCGATTTCCTCTTTCAACTTTTCCCTTTCCTTGGACAGGTCGTTAATGACCCCCTGGTGTTCCAGGGCCCTCTTGGAGCTGGTCTGCAGCTGCATCTGGAGAGAGGATATCTGGGCCATGTACTCGCTGTCTTTGCAGTCCTTGCCCTTCTTCAGCTCGTCCCGTTCCAGCTTCAGGGCCCTCAGTTCCTCTTCCAGCCTCAGACGCTCCTTGGTCAGGTTCTGGGTCAGGCTCTGGAGCTTCTCCACCTCCGTGGCATTCTCGTTGAGGGCCCGGCTCTTCTCTTCGATGGTCCTGTACAGCGTCTCGTTACGCTGGTTGGCCTCGCGGACTCTGGCCTGTTCCTGGGACAGCTGCTGCTGCAGGGCCTTCACCTCGGCTGCCAGCCGGGCCAGCTTCTCCGTGGCAGCCTTGTGATCCCTCAAGGTCCTGTCCAGGGTGTCCTGGAGGGTCCGAAGCTCTTGCTCACTCCGACGGCCCCCAGTAGACGCCTCATCCACCTCTTTCCTCAGCAGGGTGATGGTGGTCACGTGCTCCCTGAGGGTCAGGCTGGTCTTCTCCAGCTCGGCCTCCACCCTCTTCCTCCGGGCTGCCTCCTCCTGGACCTCTTTCCTCTGCCGCTCAGCCTTGGCCTCCAGATCCCCGGCCTGCCTCAGGAGGTCTTTGATCCGGATCTCCAGCCTGACCGAGTTCTGCTCGGCCTTCTCCCGCTCAGCCACATGCCTCTCCAGCTCTGCTCTGACCTGACTCGCCTCCCGCTCGGAATCCTGGAGGCGGGTGACAACCTCCGTGGTGGAGGTGTATCTGGCCTCCAGATCAACCTGGGCCTTCTTGAGGCTGCCATTCTCCGTCTCCAAGGCCCTCCGCCTCCTCCGTTCCTCCTCCACCTCCTCTGTCAGACGGGTGATCTCCCGGTTCTTCTCCTGGGCCGCTTTGGCGACCTCCGCCATCTCCTGTCTGTGTCTCAGCTCGTCCTCCTCTCTCTGCTTTGTGAAAGTGTGGATCTGGATCTCCAGCTCCCGCCTCTTCCTGCCCTCTTCTGTCCCTGTGGACCTCTGTTGATGGACTTCCTCCTCTGCCCTCCTCCTCTGCTCCTCCGCCTGTGTCATGGACAGCCTGATCCTCCTCAGCTCCTCCTCCAGGTCCCTCTTCTCCCCGGCCAGCCTCTCGCATTCCAGCCTCAGGCCAACCGAGTCCTCCTCCTTCTGCTGAGCTAACTTCTGGATGCTGGTCTTGGAGACGTGGATCTCCGTCTCGTACGTTTTCTTTATGTCGCTAATTTCCTGACTATGCTGGTTCCTTACCTTTGAGAGATCTGTCTCCGCGGCACGCCGCCGGGCGGCCTCGTCCTCCAGCTGCATCCTCAGTCTCTCGATCTCCCTCTCCTTGTCCTTGATGGTCTTCTCGATGTCCAGCTTTGAGCGGCTGATCTCGTCCAGCTCCTTCTGCCTCTTGCGGACAATGAGGTCATACTCCTCCTGCTGGTTGGTGTACCTCTCCTCCGCCAGCCTCCTCTTCCTCTTCTCCTCATCCACGGCGTATGTCAGGCGCGTCACCTGGTCGTTGAGGTCCTTCACCTGGCCATAGGTGCTGTCCAGGTTCTCCTTGGCCGAACTGTACTGCATGATGTGTGTTCGCTTCACCTCCTCCATTGACAGGAGTTGGTCTTTGGACTGCGAAAGCTCCAGCTGGTAGCGAGACAAGGAGTCCTCCAGGGCCCGGTTCTTCTGGGCCCAATCTTTGGAGTCTTCCCTTAGCCTACGCAGCTCCTCCTCCAGAAGCTCGATTTTGGTGTTCCTCATCTGAGTGATCAGAAATTAGATGCTTCTCGTCAGATACATCTTATGTGTGACAACACATGCATACACACCCACACACACACACACACGCAAGTGCACACGCACACACACTTACAAATAACCATAACAATATGAGAGCATTTCAAAAGACATATTTTACCATTAAAAACAGTGAAACACAAGTAATATTGACTGTATATGTTTTGATTGATGCCAAAAAAACGTCTTAGCTTTGTTAGCTTTTCTGGTAAAGTCAAGCAAAGCATAACATACAATGCAAAGCTAGAAGTATGAGCATAACTTAGCTACAAGGCCATGTTGAGATCATGCAGTCTGAAGCAGTGACAGTAATTGCACAGGGGAGGCTATTAAAATCAGTGTTCATAATAATATCAAAGCACAATGTTGCACATTCTCCATCTACAATTACCATTAAAAACATGGTGTGCGTGTGTATGACTTTACACATTTACCCCAATTAAGTGATTTAAACCACCACCCCTCCCCCCTCCAAAAAAATCAGCTCAACTTCACACAGCTTTGATTCTGTGCAGCACTTTGCATGGACCACACCTTGGGCGGGAATATAATATAGACCAGTGATGGGCACACTCTGTCCTGGAAGGTCATTTTGTATGCAGGTTTTTGTCTCTAATAATTATGCATGCAACTAGCTCCTTAGATGCATGCACCGGTTTCAAATCACTCATAGATTAGGCCGTGGTTAGGCAAAGGAGTTTCAAACAAGGAGAGGAGAGGAGAGGAGAGCAACATTTGCTTATCATGGCATTCAGCTAAAATTTCATATCACATTCCAGAGCAGAATCAGACATGAAATCCAGGAATTGATCTGGCCCAGTTCAGACACGCCACAAATGAACTTCCATTCCCGTGTAATGACTCACGGCAACGGTTTGTCGTTTCGGTGCAGGGGACCCGCGGTGTTTGCTGGTCTTCATTCAAAACCATTACTGCAGTTAGTGAGCGTGTGGTATCATGGATGTGTGGAGCTACAGCTAGATGTCAGCCACTTAAGTTTGTTTGCACCAATCAAAAGCATTTTGCAAAAAAAGCTCAATGATTGGTTCAAATCAGTGAGCCACTGGTGACATACAGAAGCTCCACCCATTTTTAGTTTGATGACACCTCATTTTCTCATCATTGATTGAAACCCTTATATTGTGACAAGTTATACATTTTTTCTTAATTTAGCCATTTTAGTGTTCCAGGTCATTGGGGTCCCAAATGATTTAAGTGTGTGACACTGGATTACATTCAGATTCAACTGACAGCAAATCAAAACGAACCAAATCTATATTGAGTTAAAGCGCGGAGAAAGCAATGATGATAGATTTCTATGTGTTTTCATTGATCATTCATTGTTCAATTGATTGGCTGCAACAAATGCCAGCATGCAGGTGCTTCCTTGCACAGAGCTGTACACTGGTGCCACACACTGTGCATTCATAAATGCAGACCAATGGCCGTCACTCATGGCCCTGGAGGGCCAGAGGGCATGCTGGTCTTTGTAGTCACACAGCACAGTTGACCACACACAGTTGTAACTCACCTCACCTTGTTCCATTTGTCTGAACTGGCTGTGGAATTTCAAGTGAAAGCTAGCATACAAGGAGGCACACTGATATTGACCACTCTATATGTAATGGGTTAAACGGGACACACTGTGTACATTGATGGGCATAAACCCTTAGACATGGTACCTTCAGCTCCTCCATGTTCTTCAGCATCTCCCCAAGGAACTTGTAGTAGTCACTGGAGCGGGTTAGCAGCTCGATATACCTGGACTGGATGTCAGAGGCCTGGGGGAAGACAGCAGGTCTTAGGTCACACACTGTAGGATCTTCACTATAAGACACCATAAGACAAACACACACACACACATACAGACCCACAATGCCACATGCACTGAGAGACACAGTCACATACACACACACACACAGATCTACACAGAATTCCCTCCAATACACACTCACATATACATTCATACCTGCGTGTCTCAGTTTACATCTAGCCATGAACACTGGACATGGAAGTTAATGCAAGCAATGGGTCACTGCTGTATACTACTCTACACACAGCCCAGGACTGAACCTACAGGTCTCACACTCCCATCCTCCTCTCTGTACTATCTTACCATTCTGAACATGCTTACCTCCTCCCTGACAACGGTTGCTGGGGACTGCAGCATGGTCCTCTTGATGGGGATGTTAAGCAGAGTCTCCAGGCCTGCACTGTAGGAGGCCAGCTGCATCTCGTAGTCCTGCCACACAACATGGATATACATCTGTCAGTCACACTTCTTAAATGTAAAAACTACAAATCCCAAAATCCTCAGGTATAGTATCTCAACACAAAAGGCTTGATTTGTATTGGGTCAGGTCAAGCAGTGAAGCATCAAACCTGGTCATTAAGGAAGGTTATCATCTCTGAGCACAGAAAGGTCAGGATAGTCCCAATGTAAGACAGGTTTCAGATCAAACTCACCTTGATAGAAGATGCACAGGTGTCTGCATCCCTCTGAATGTCTTCGACTTTCTCCTTCTTTCCTTTGATCTCAGAGTGGAGCATCTGTAGACCAACACAAACACACAAAGTCAGAGACACAGGGATATATACTGTATCTTTTATAAAGATGCAGTGTATCAAAATTATTAAAATAATTTTTTATATTATTTTAAAAGTGTCCAGTGTGATCCCATAAAATTTTTCAAAAAGATCGACAGAAATTAATTTGCTGGAAATTTTAATCAGATCTCTCAGGCTTAACTGTGATTAAAGTCAGTACCAGAGGATCCAAGTCTTTACTGTTGCCATTCAATTAGCAGCAATTTTAGACATTGGAAAACCAGATATGTTGACTATTTATCCAAAGAGTGATTTACAGTAATCAAATTAATTCAGTGTTGAAACACTTCAACACAATGAACTGCGACACTTCTGACAGCCTAAAGAAGCAACATTAATTTCCAAGCTATGAGGAGATCTTTATAGACCTTGAATGTGACCTGAAAGGGAACCTTCCCAGGAGGTTCAAATGGAAAAGAGATACCCATATTCAAACCCCTCCCCCTGATGAAAAGATCCGCTACCCTCTGCTGGTTGAGGTGCTCGGTGAGGACTCCGATGTCACTGAACTTAGTGGACTGCAGGGAATCCTGGCGACGACGGGCATCGTCGATCCACTGGCTGACATGGGAGCTGCTCTGCTGGTAGTGCCTCAGCTGCTGCTGCTGCTTCTCCAGGTCCCAAACCCTGAGGAACAGAGAGATTCATGACACTGACTGACTGGCTGACTGACTGATTGGCTCACTGACTGACTGACTGACTGACTGGCTCACTGACTGACTGACTGACTGGCTCACTGACTGATTGGCTCACTGGCTGACTGACTGGCTCACTGGCTGACTGACTGATTGACACATAGAGACTGTGAGAGAGGTAGCTAGATCGATAGTAGAATTACTGTTATGGAGCTGGGTGTGTCATTCTGAGGTTGCAGGTTCACTTCCCAAGTACGGTACTGCTGTTGCACCCTTAGGTTTCCTGTATTGCTTTTGTAAATAACCAGCTGTCTAAACTGATTGTCTGTTTTTCTGTGTGAAAAACTGAACTGAATTATCAGTTGACCTTGTCTGGTTAAATAAAGAATAATATCGTGAGAGCACGCGTTGGCGGAGTGAATGCGGCCACTGACCTGCTGTCGATCTGGGCCTGGATGCGTCTCCAGCGGTCGGTCATCTGGGTGACCTGCTCAGCGTACGATGCCAGGTCCACGTTGCATTTGTGGCAGGGCCAGGAGATCTGGTCGTTCCAGCGCTCCGCATTCCCCAGCTCCAACTCCATGTTCTTCAGGACGTCACGCTTCTGGTCCAGCTCCGCTTTCATTTGCTGTTTGAAACAAAACCAGCGCTGAATTCCCTGTCCAGAGATGCCACCTCTTATCCCTAGCACCCAGTCAGTTACCTGTACAGGGTTAAAGTGTCTAGGGCACTCCACAGTTAAAATGGGAACTCTAATGTTTCCCACAGAATGGTAAATGGACTCTTTAGCCAATCAGCAAATTAATTAGTTAATGACTGAATCTCATCAAGCTCCAGTTGCCACAGCAACCCCTTAAGGATGGATTCCGACAGTTGATCAGAGTTTACTGGTTGCACTAATATCCTCCATCACTACTCTGACATTCTGATGATGATGATGATGATGATAGCAGTGATGATAAATGTTACAACAATAAAACATGGGTGATGATGGCAAAACTAAACATTTGTTGTGCTGTTGGTCCACCAGCATTTTCTAATGCCTTTGGATGTTTGGCTATACTCTAAACAGAGGGAGTAGATTAGCGGCAGGAGGACTTGAACCTGCAACACTCAGGAAGAAACATATCTGTACTCAGGGGCATAGCATCATGCGGAAAAAGGGTACTTAGTACACAGGGCCCAAGGGAGCATGAAAGGAGCCCACGAAAATCACAATTTGTTTTTTATATAAAGATTGGTGGGGCCCTCAGAGCCTGCCAGTGTACGGGGCCCAGAATTCCAAGCTACACCCCTGTCCACACCACTGCTGAGGACCCTGATCAATAAACCACAACTTCAGCTAGCTTTTTAAGCGAAGGCCTACCTTCAGGACAGTGCGGTACTCATCCAGCTGCCTTGGGTCCAGGGAGGAGGTCTCCTTCTCCGTCAGACGAGCCTCGTGCACTTTCACAATGTCCTCAGCCTGGAGCAGACTCCTCTGCAGAGCCTGCAGTGCCTTCAGCCTGCCGCCAGGGGGAGCCAGAGTGTCAAACATAGGCCTGACTGAGGCGCCATAACCGCACAGATGGGTGACACAAACATCAATGAAGGTGTGATCCCTACCTCTGTATGTAGGAGGAGGAGAAGCCCTCCAGACTGCCCAGTTTCTGGTTGATGACGGTGAGCTCGGAGCGTAGGAACTTGGCCTTGTCCGCGTCGCTCATGCCCTCCAGCTGCCTCAAGATCTTCTCCTTCAGCTTCAGGTACTCGTCACGGATAGCGTCCACATCCTGGTGGACCCCCTGCAAATTTCAAATTTCCAAGCATGTGAAAAACACCCAGTTTTTCAATTTCAGGGTGTGAAGACAAAAAAAAAAAGTTGTCATCGATGAAACTCATTTTTGATTCTTTGATTCTTCAAGACATTCAAGTTTAATGTTATGGTACTATTTAGATTTTATTGTGTTTGAACCCTGCATATATCTATATATGTTCATGACTAGGCCTCTCTTGTTAAAGAGATTCTAAATCTCAACAGAATCCTAGTAAAATATTAATTGAATAGAATAAATATCATTTAATGGAATGACATGGTGCTGATGAAGAAACCTGTAATTTCAGGTGTGTTATGAGTCACATTCTCAATCTCTAGTGATGTGGCATTTTCTTAGTTTGGTTCAACAGGCATCTGTTATATTAAGGATCTCTTGAACATCAACTCAAATCTCTTTAAATTTTTGGATAGATGTTAGTTTTTTCAACAGGGCCATGTCAGAAATGTGCCACATTATGTTGATATGGTATTTATTTTCCCTCTGGAGTGTTGTTCATGGGTGAATCTGAGCATTTTAATGATGATGTGTGGTATGGGGAGCTGGTGGAAGCCTGTCATGTTTTTACATACCTCCAGCACCAGGAGGCGCTGTGAGTACTCCTGGATAGCGTCATCGCCCATGGGCACGTGGAGATGCTGGGTGAGGCCCGACTCGGCCGTCTCGAGCCTGATTCTGAGGGCGTGCAGCTCCGACAACAGCGACGAGCCCTCGGGAGGAGGAGGAGGAGGAGGTGGTAAGGTTTGTGGAGGAGGTGAGCCCACCGTGGCCGGGGGTTCTGGAGAGGTCGGTGACGGTCGCCGAGGTGATCTGGGTGCTGCTGGAAGTCTCCTGGGCCTTGGATGGACCCTGGGTAATCAGCACTGTCTGTGGGGGTCTTTGCAAGGAGGCCACTGTGGAAAGGGACCGAAAGGCCAAACTTTAACACCAATTTCAGCTTCACTTGTCCAGCTCCTTCTAACTACACACCCTGACTAACTTCTCTGCCCCCCACACACATCCTTTGCTGACAAAACAAAGGACTGTTACTGGCCCACGTGAAAAAAAAATAAAATTTAAAATATCCAAATACAAAGAGCATGGTTTTCCCTTCCCTTTCCCTAGACAAATTGTAATTAGTAATGTGCTTCCCATGTTGAAACCGTGAAACCCATATCTTTATAAAGCGCAACACAGCTACCATTTATGGTCATTTTTGTCCTGGTAGATATAATATGTCCCGCTAAGGCCAGGCTATCCTCATCTTGCATGCAAGGGGGTATAGCTCAGTGGTAGAGCATTTGACTGCAGATCAAGAGGTCCCAGGTTCAAATCCTGGTGCCCCCTACAGCAGACCCAGCACCCAAATAGCTTCATTATTGCCTATCAATGAACAGCTTTATTCATAACATGCCCCTAAGGACAGCAAGAGCCAGACCCAACCAAGCCCCTAACACCTGCTGTCTCAGTGACATGATCTGTGATTGAAGCAAACTATACTCTCAGACATTTTGCACCAGCAAAACAGTTTTGCGCATACTAACTGCTTTAGTAAATCAGGCCCAAAGCGCATCCATGCCTGAACCTGTGTTTCTGAATGAAAGGTTATGAATGGGTGAGGAGCCGGAGCCGGAGCCGGAGCCGGAGCCGGAGCCGGAGCCGGAGCCGGAGCGGGAGCCGGAGCCGGAGCCGGAGCCGGTGCAGGGGGGGGGAGCTCACCGTAGGTAGGCAGCTGTATCACCAGCCTGTCGTAGTGTTTCTGGGCGCCGGTGTACTGGGTCTCCATCTTGCGCTTGTCGTCGTCGTTGAACATCTCTGAGCCCATGCTGCTGCGCAGGAACTCCTGGTAGTTCATCTCCAGGCTCTTGATGATGCTGCGGTACTCCTCAGGGCGCATCTTCGCCAGCTGCAGATCAGAAGAAAAAAAAACGCAGTGTAGAAAGAATGCAAAAGAAAATGTGCACGGCTTGGTTTAAAGTAGCCCAAAGCGCTACTGTTTGAGGAAGGGTCTAAGTTAAGATGGCTGCATTTTTTGAGCATGTCCATGAAGGAGTAAAGCATGCGGTCGATTGATATGACACCGATCTGATGAGGCTCTCTTGGATGCATGCATGGAAAACTCCATACATATAATACACTCATCACTTCCAATAATACATTTTTTTAAAACGGCAGTGTCATTAGACACCACTGTTGGAGGTAGGGCTTAACTTTAAAATGCCTTCATTTGGTGAAAATATCCAAAAAAAACAAGGTATGAATGTTGAGTCCAGTGCATCAGGGCATAGCTGGAGGATGCTGGCCGTCGCCGTGGCGATGGGAGGCAGAGCGGTTGCCCCAGGGCACTCACCATGGTGATGGTGAGCGAGTTGATGTGCTCGATGTCCTTCATGCAGTACCGCCAGGAGATCAGGCTCTTGATGTTGATGAAGAGCTGGCTCCAGATGCCCATAATGGCTTCGTAGAACTGCTCATTCCTGGAAAAGGGAGACCACACTTAGGGCAGCCCACATTTCCATCAGCACCCCACACTTAGGGCAGCCCACATTTTCATCACCACCCTCTGGCTGCACAGAGCACTGGGTTACCAGGTCCTCCGCCTACACTCTCAGTGTCTGATGGGGAAAGGTTGCCAAACTTTGCAGAAATGTTGTGGCTTTGGTGGAAGGTTGATCGACTTTGCAGAAATGTTGAGATTTGGAGTTGCTTTGCCTGAGGTTGTTTGAGATTGTTTTGGGAGGTTGATCTAATGTTGCGGAAATGTTGCAGTTGGGAGGGAGGGCTGGTTTAACCTTTCTAAAAATGTGTGGGGAAAAGGTTGACCTAAGGTTGTAGAAATGCTTTGGGTTGCTGGGAAGTTGACCTAATGTTTCAGAAATACCGCAGGCTGACCTAATGTTGCAGGGGTGTTGTGGCACAGAGGAATGTTGACCTAATGTTGGAGAATGTTGTGGATTGGTGGGCTGTGGCCTCGGGCGGCTCTTACTTGTTTGCCAGGTTGATGCTGAGCGGGTTGGG
Organism: Albula goreensis; assembly: GCA_022829145.1. NCBI lineage: Eukaryota > Metazoa > Chordata > Actinopteri > Albuliformes > Albulidae > Albula > Albula goreensis. Next base: position 3,693,338 of record CM040743.1, read on the forward strand.
GGGGGGCACCAGCAGGCAGACGGAGGGGATCAGCATGTCCAGCCCCCCCGGACCCGTCACCAGCCACTTGCTGCGCTGGGAGTTATCCTTCAGGATGGCCTCGTTACCCTTCAGGATCTGCTTCTGCTCACGGAGCAGAGGGACGACAGACAGGCCAGGATTTAGAGAGAGATGGAGGCTGGGAGGCAGATCAATACAGAAAGAGTGTGCGTTGAGAGAGAGAGAGAGAGAGAGAGAGAGAGAGAGAAGAGGAAAACAGAGAGACAGGCAAAAGAGGGTAGTGTTTGTGTGAGAATATGTATGTGTATGTGTGAGTGTGTGTTCCTGAGTACATGTGTGCATCAATCAGACCTGGTATGTGCATATGTAATGAATCAGTCAGACCTGTGTGTATGTAATGTAATGTAATGTACTGTAATGAGTCAGTCAGACCTGGTCCACTTTGAAGTCACACAGGGCCTTCACCACCACCGGGCCGCTGGTCTTCTCCTCTGGGTTGCGGGGCTTCAGCCTCACGATGCTCTTGGACTTGTTCACCAGGTGCTGCACCTGCCGCTTGTTCTCCAGGATCACCTCCTTCTCCCGCTGTGAACCAGATCAGTCCTGTGTCATTTACCACTGACCCTAGATCAGCCCTGTGTCAGGTATCACTGACCCTAGATCAGTCCTATGTCACTCACCCCTGATCCCAGATCAGCCCTGTGTCACTTTTCACTTTTTTTAGATATAGCAATGAATGATGTAAAGCCCACTAACTAACTAAACACACAGACAGACAGACAGACAGACAGACAGGCAAGGGGACAGACAGACAGGCAGACAGGCAAGGGGACAGACGGACAGGTGTACCTCCAGGTTCCTGATCAGCTCCATCAGGGTCTCCAGTGAGGTACTTTTGTCGCAGGTGAACTTCTTGCGGATCAGCTCGTTTTCCTTCTGCAGCTTTCTGTTGGTCTCATTGGCCTCCTTGAAGAACTTTTGGTGGTAAACAGAAAAAGCTCATCACTGCTAGTGAAACAGCCCAAATACTGCAGCGATGAGATATCAATATTTCAAAATCCATTTTATTGCGTGTCTTTCTTGAATCGTGTTCTTTGATGTGTTAACATTTTTCTCTCTCGATCTTGGCTGCAGTGACTTACCTGGCTGTAGGCTGCATTCTCTTTCAGGTGTGTGTCGATGCATTTGGTGATCTGCAGCAGCCAGCTCCACTGGGTCTGCAGAGTTTCCTTATAGGCCTGGGGACAGAGCCGGGGGCGGGGTTAACAGTGACTGACCAATGAGAAGGCCTTCCTCACAAGGGATCATTCATTTATGTATAATTTAAACTCTTTCACTTCTTTCCTGTACTGCAAACTAAGTTCCTGAGTAGGTAGCTGATAACACAAAGGCAGAACCCTAACTGCAAACTGTCTTGCCTTTGGAGAATGTCTTTGTTCTTACCCTAACCAAACTGTGACAGAAACTCCATGTCACAGTTATGAAAAAAATAATGAGCTGTCTTTGAAATATTTATTTTATCAATAAGGTTATAGTTAGAAACCATAAAAAAGAAGGTTAGAAAACAAATATGGTACTATACCTCAATCTTGTCAGAAGCTGGGTGATTATTCTTCAGAAGATTTTCCACTTTCTGGTTGAGTTTATTCAGATCCTTTTCTTTCTGCTCAAGGTCTCGCATCAGCCTCTGAAAAAAAAATAGAAAATGTAATGAAATTAACCCAAAATTCAGATGACACCGTCTGGAAATGAATGCGCAAGTATCTGCAGAGCACTTTGACATTACATATTTTATAAAATACTTGTGTAAGTAATAGGTTGTAGCAGGTCCCAGGCTATAATTTCAAACTGGGCACTTATTAGGAGTTTTACGGTACTTACTAAGTAGCTCTCCTGCTTGTTTAGGAGTTTTACGGTACTTACTGAGCAGCTTTCATGCTTCTTTAAGAGTTTGACGGTACTTACTGAGTAGCTCTCCTGCTTCTTTGGGATGTAGGTGTCGATGTTCTTGTCACCCCAGTCGAACACGAGCTCCTCTTCCTCGCGCTCGTTCACCCAAATGATCTCCTTAGAGATCTCATCGATGATCTTCATCAGCTCTCTCAGCTGGTTGGTCCTGTCGAAGGACATTTTCTGGGGAAAAAATAAAAACATAAATATTAAAATAACACACAAAAATGAATTCATTATGAAATATGATACATAAGGACATATGTGGTTGCAGGGTAGTTATGAGGTTTAAAATACATATGTGCAGATATTTTGATTTTTAAATGCATTCTCGTTATCATTTAATTATTTTAACTGGGATTGTGTTCAACAGAAGGGTATGCTTAATTGAAACTCTTCAGGAAGTAAGTGTAGGCAGGAGATGATTGGTTATGAATTCAGAATTTTTTTTTCAGAAAAAAAAACACCACAAGATATCTGGCCTGCTTGGTGTTGGTTTGCGGTGTTATTTTATGCTGGGGTAGGTGCAGGTCCAGCAGTGTGATGGTAGCACAGGTTTTGGGCGGGTCCTGCCTCACCTGTAGACTGTCCCATTCCTGCTCCAGGGCATTTCTCAGTGAGCGGTCCCCTTTTTGCTCCTGGGGGTGGGGGGGGATAAAGGGAAGGAGAGGGGGATACATCAACTACAACTTTAACTTCAACTGTGCTTTATTAGCATGACAAGACAGTCTTGGTTTGCTAAAGCATAACATGCAAAATACAAAGAACAGTGAACAAAGACAATAACAACACTCCCCATCCCTAACACAAACATATTTACCCATATTGAACATGTCTCTTCTCCAAGAAGTAATTTTTAATTTATCAAATTGCGCTAGATTTTGAAATTCGCCATGGAGTATGAGTTTAAGAGAGAGAAAAAAAGGGAGAGAGATACGAAGAGAAGGGGAGAGAAAGAAAGAAAGAAAGAAAGACAGAGAGAAAAGAGAGAGAGACAGGAGGTGAGTTATTTAGACTGGCGTTGTGTCAGACAAACAAACAGAGACCCAGCATGCACTGTGGCACCTCCAGAACCAGGAGCGAAGCCCCCGGTGCTGCAGCACCTGGACCTCCCACTGAGAGCGTACCAGCTCGGCCCGTGCGCGGTCCACCTCTGGGCTCCTCTGGATGGAACTGTGGAACTTGCTGTGGGCGGAGATCTGCTGGTCGATCGTGTCCTGGTCGTCCCCCCAGGACGAGGTCTCTATCAGGCGCTGTGGGGGGGGGGGGGGGGAAAGGGGGTCAGTCAGAGGGAGGTCATGGCAGAACAGATGGCTCAGATTCCAAACCACAGAGCAGTCAGTCCACAGATCTGATTTTGAGACCGTGATAAATGCGTGAAATTCGACATCATGACTTCAGAATTAGCATCAATCTTTATAAACTGGAAAGCGACGCAGTCGCCGATGACATGTCAGGCAGAGAAACGAAAGAGCGGGAAAAAAAAAAAAGAAATGAAAATGTCCGAAACAGGGCGTGCACCACGGAGCAGACAGTGAAACTGGGCACACATCCAACAACTGTCGTCATGCGTTTTCAGGTGAGTCAGTGTCCTTCCCTCACCTGTACCCCCCATCACCACTCCTCTCCGATAGACACACCCCACTCCTTCCTGGCCTTACAGGAGGGAGGGGTGTCTCATTTCACAGATTCACGTATCCCCCCCACCTCACTGCCCAGACTTGCCCCCTCCCGTCCCCGTCCCGTCCCATCCTGCTCTGAGCTGAAACCGGTTTAGCGGAAGGATAATATGTGAGAGAAAGAGCCTGTGTTTTGGAGGAAGGGACAGAGTAAAATGCTCAGTGTTAAATCAACTGACAACGTAAACACTAAAAAACAATTTTGGGTTTGAGTCAGCAAGATGGTTCAAAATACTTGACTGAACCAAAAGATGCTGGCAGTTTTTTTTGGGGACTTTTGTTGTAGCATTAGGCGAGAGTGGTGAAACGGTAGACTGAGTTCCTACGCAGTAGGTTTAACATAGTCATAGGATAAACAAAAGCTTATATGATGTAAGTCGCAGGATGATGACTTCATTCCAGTTAATTCTGTGCTAATCTCATATTTTCAGCATTTCTGTATAGAACTTGCACAACTTTTGTGTTCGGGATGTCAGAGAAGAATGATTTCATTCTAGTTCGCTGTGTGCCAATATCATATGTACAATTTTTTTGGCATGCTCCATAGACTTTGCGCAACCTGACTGTTGAGTGATTAGGTGATGTGATTAGAGACAATGTGGTCTCTTCTGGATTCTCACAGACTCAGGTAACACTGCACAGTTCTGAGGGGGACAACAGCTCCTCAGATGTAGCTCAGCAAAATGAGAAAGTGAAACCCAGGGAGAGAGTTTGGCTGGCCATCTGAATATCTTTAGCTCAACCCTGTGATTTAACCAAGGGAAAGCACTTGACTGGCCATCTGAATATCTTTAGCTCACCCCTGTGATTTAACCAAGGGAAAGCACTTGGCTGGCCATCTGAACCGTCCCTGTATATTAACCTACGGAAAGTGCTTGGCTGGCCATCGGAAACACCCTAGTAAATTAACCGAGGGAAAGTGCTTGGCTGGCCATCAGAAACACCCTAGTAAATTAACCTAGGGAAAGTGCTTGGCTGGCCATCGCACCCTAGTAAATTAACCTAGGGAAAACACCTGGCCATCGGAAACACCCCAGTAAATTAACCTAGGGAAAGTGCTTGGCTGGCCATCGGAAACACCCTAGTAAATTAACCAAGGGAAGATTTAATTTACAAGTACTAAAACATACATTAAAGCTATGCTTCCAAGCAAACATAAATATTTACAGTGTATATTCGCATGGCATAGTAAAATACAGGACATGCTTTCAGAGATTGCCCATTGACCTCTTAAATCCCACAATCCTTTTCATGCTGCATTTTTACCAATGGCTCAACGGAACTATACTTCAGTTAGCAATAAGTTATAACAGCCTTGTCCATCAGCCAATGGATATTACTTTATAGCTTAATCTGGCACTAAATCGATTGATGCCGTTACGCGTCAACATTATATTGAATCATGGATGCGCTTAGTGCTGTTTATAATAAACAATATTACGTTCATAACCCGGCTTTTGGGACATATGCCAAGGCAAAGGGAGCTCTGTAGCAAGATGGAGTTTTAACCATCGCATTCTAGGCTAACGTTGCATTGCACAAGCGAAAATGATGCCGCATGGGTTGTGAAATATACACCTGTGGTATCTACTGGAGGTGATATGCTGTATCTTTACTGGAGCATAGTGAGGTCTGGACCATTAAGATGGGACACACTGCTGTGTGAAACATGAAACGGACATGCCGCTTTCTCATTGGTGGAGAGGTCTTGCCCGTACTTTCTGCTGGCCAATCCAGGCCATGGCCTCCTGGAAGGTACGGCTGGGCTCCTCCCACACCATGCTGCCCCGGTTCTTGCGTATTGTCTGCCTGGACTCCTGCATCTGGCCCCCCTTCATGTTGTAGTGCATCACCCTGAGCTGGTCCCGACCCTGGTCCACACTGGGAGAGAGAGGGGAGGGAGGAAGAGATAGAGAGGAAAAAGGGGAGAGAAAAACAGAGTGAGAGGCAGGGGAGGGGAAAGGAAGAAGGAGAAAGAGACAAAGAGAAGCAGAGGGGGAAGGGGGAAGACAAGGTAGAGAGAGAGAGATGAAGGTGAGAGACAGCATTTTAGTCACTTAACTGACATTTTAGGTACATAAACAGGAGAAAATGTATCCCGTGAATGTGAAAGGGACACTGAATGGACTCTTTCAGAAGGAGGTTACAGAGTCCTGCCGCCAGCTCTTTTTCACAGCGCACAGGGTGTCAAGGTAACCATTGAATATCTTCTCGCAGGGCTCTCTCCTGATGTGACCTTGGTTTCTTTTCATGGCACATCACTGTGAAACTGCAGACACGCTGCACATTCCTCTGTTATCTACCGCTGCCCTGGATTTACACCGTATCCGCAAGGCAAGCAGGCGGACCCAGCAGGCAGAATTCACACAGGCAGTCGTACATATGTGTGTGTGCAGTTTTGCACATACAGACACATACATCCACACACGTGCCCACATGCACACACATGAACACAAACACACCCACCTGCATGCATGGACACAGAAACACACACGCTCTCCATACACACGCGCAAACATGCACAGAAAGGTACAAACAACATACACAGACACACACATACACATCCCTTCCATACCCACACACATACATACACACTCTCTCTCTTCCTATCTCACACACACATACACACACACACACACACACACGCAGCCTCCCTATCTCACAAACACACACACACACAGTCACACCTACACACACACTCCCACACACACACACACACACACACACACACACACACACACACACACACACACACACACACACACAGTCTCCCTATCACACACACACAAACACACACATACTCACCTCCTCATCAGCATGTCGTTTTGCTGGCCCATCTGCTGCAGGTCCAGGGTGCAGATGTTCAGCTGATCTAGCACCATGGAGGCCATCTCCATATACTTCTCTGCCTCCATGCCTCCCCCCTGCACCAATCAAACAGCAGACACTCAATCCAGCAGCCAATCACATTGCCCATAGTTACAGACATAGTTATGCCCATGGTTATGAATGATCCGCTGTAACATATGAATGAAACAGATGGCTTTGTGAACAGGGTCTCTTGCCCCAGGCCCAGAGAAGGCAAACCCTGGCCCTGGACAACTACAGCATGTCCTGGTTTTTGTTTATCCTTGAAATAATAAACCAGCACAGACTTAATACACCAGGTGAGGGGAGTTAACCATGCAGTTGACTGTGTTAATTTATTGATTAAGTTCTGAGCAACAACAAAAGGCAGCAGATCTGGGATCTCTTCAGGACCTGTCTCTGTAATACTGCCAAAAAGGTTAGGCAACACATCAATGATCTTTTACTAATTCAGACTGCCACCACAAGGATGTGAGTACCTATAAACTACCAAAGCCAAACGATTCAACCACAAAAAATCTGCCAGGATCAACGAGCCTGCAGAAAGCAAGGGAAGCCAAGTTATAAAGACGCTGTCTTGGATATTGAGCGAAGGGAATCATAATCATGGGGTTCATTTAACAGCTGCTTGTTACATTCTGGCCATTTCAAAGACAGAATCATATTTTGCACTGACCTACTCTAACACATAATTATTTCAACATTATTTAACCAGGAGCCTGAGATTAAGTCTCACTTTGCAATGTTTCTGGCATAATCTCTTCTTTGGAGAGACACAGGGCAAACATACCAGCAACACAAAGGTTTCATCTTCACTTAAACAAACAGCTCCGCAATGCACAGAAAACAATGCAGAAAAAGACTGTTCAAAATTCACGAGAAAATGGCATATTAAAGTTCAATCAATTACATTCGTCTGCCACAATCTTGGGTACATTAGAAGAAAAATCACCAGAGGATATGAAATATATTATTTTTTTAATCTCATATCTCACATTATCCCATTCCAAAGTAATAAGTATTAACATTGAAATGTGGCCTGCACTGAGTTTTATTCAGACTTTATAAGTTTAATCATCCTTATATGCAGCTTTATATTACATTATACTGACACCTGTCTCAGAGTGAAAGGATTTGGATAATTTGGGTTGTCTCAGCTGGATCTCTTCGGACGTGGTCCTCCAACACAGCAGGGGGCACACTTGTGTTTAATGCAGTGCACTACAGAGAGCCAGGTCCACTATCACCGAGCCAACAGACTTCCAGCAAAGGGGTGCCGTCTGGTGTAATGTTCAGGCAACCAGACTAATAACTGAGAAAACGTCAGGAGTGGACAACCATGACTTCAATAAGTAGATGTACTATTAAGCGCCCATGCACTAAATCAACTGATTCCAATCGGCACAAATCCTCAGCCAGGTAGGGAGGCTTCTCAGAGCAATCAGCACGTCTCAGTTCATGGCTGGCAAACGATGCATGGCAGTACTTTTATTTTCTGAAGGGGTTTTCCAGATCTTAGGCTTACTTCCCAGGTGGAGCGCTGCCACAGTAGCCTTGAGAACGGCCTCTTTGGATAAATAGAGCATTTTACTAAAAGCGAAAATAATTGGAAAGAGGGAGGGAAAGATAACATGCACAAGTAACAGCATGCAGTAAGCGTCAAAAAGTCTTTCAGCACAGAGCATAATCCTCAGATTTCACCACCAGTGAGTCGAGAGTTAGGGAATACTGTTTTTTCAATGATTTAATCATCTCAACAAAACCTTTCACTATCAAGTGTTATCATGTGCTATACATTATGCTACATGTTTTATGAATGTTTTATTTAGCTTCAAAATAAACTTCGAATTTACAGAGAGTTGGGTGAATTAACTTTCAGGCATGTGTTGCTTTTTGAATTACTTATGTAGCTTCCAGATATATTTTCCCTTTTTAAAACTGACTGACTGCATAAAGCTGAAGGTATCTGTGCTGGTCATTACCTCACTGGGACACTCCCAAGCTCACTGCACTCTCTGAAAACACTTTCACCCTTCTCTGACTCACAGGCAGACTTTCATACTCCATGCTAATGGAGTTGATCAGACATTTTGTGTTGAGTGCCAGCGTTTTGGCAGCCAGCTACCCCTGCAGCCCTCACATTTCTAACATGGCAGCTTTGCATGCTCCTGCAGAGTGTGTACCATCGCCTCAAATTTACATGGATCTACTACACACAGGCAAATACGTGATGAATACATTTCAAATGTCTAAAAATGGATTATGTGTGAATACAATATGTATGTATACAATTACACAAGCACATGGACACAAACACACACCCATATATACACATATAGTATAAATGTATGTGCACTATACATTCACAGTGAAATGATCAGTGTTAGATTAACGTTGTGTACATATTAGCCCTGTTGGACTCATTCAGGTGAACTCATTAAAGTTTGTTTACATTGTTCAATCGGTGATGCCTGTTATGGGCGCTGGAAAGCCATAGTGTGTGCTGGTTTTCGTTTTTGCCTTCGATTTCACCTCGCGTTCAGAGCCAAGAGAGCAGGGGAGGCAAATGAAATGTGTAATCGACTGCGTTAATTTGTCATTGAGTGCTGCGTAACAACAAAAACCTGCATACCCGGCAGCTTTCCAGAACCTGGAATGAGTATCACCGAGTTAAATGAACAGTGAACATTTCACTGTGTACATTTGTATTCTTTCCATTGGTGTACTAGCTCAGGGGCCTTCTCTTAGCGGGCGAATGGCGCACATGAGGAAACTTACAGATTGAAGGCTGTAGTCTGCCTTGTTCATGTATTCTTTAAACTGACTCTGCAGGATCTGAGCTTTCTGCAGAATGGCCTGAGGGCTGATGGGAGGAAAGAGCAACAATGCGAAATGATTGTCAATCAAACATGCAGCTGTAATATAATACTACTTCTACTTCAAATATTTCTACTGCTAATAATAATAATAAGTAAATACATTTTTTCCCATATTATTTAGCTATGTATTATAGCTCATCGTTATTAAAAATATATGTATGTACAAAAAATAGTGTAAATTTGCTTAATTTGAAGAAATATAATTTCTCAGATCCATGTTAAAGCTTAACAATTTCCTGAGACTCTCGCCCACACACATGTAACAGCACTTTTTAAAATATATTTCAATGTATTTAACGACTTCTGCCATGAAAGAGAAACATGTAAATTTACAATGTACAATTTGTCAAGTTCCAGTCGCCGAGGCAAAGTAAGCATTGCGCGTGCGCTACTGAAGTTGACGGCCGAGAGAAGGAGTAATAAGTTTTCCAGATGCATACCCTCCGTATCCACCGCCTCCGTGGCCCACGCTCATAGTCTTGTAATAGAAGGGGGTCGTCGCGTCCTGGTAGAATCCATTATCGCCCATGTGTCCCTCGGTCCTGCTATACGCAAAGCTTGCGCTGGACAGGTCTGGCCGGGAGGTGCTCCTTCGGCTCATGGTCGGTATTCGCTGAGACCCAGATATACTCATTTTAGTCCAATGTAGGTCTCAGGTCTCAGGAAAATACTTGGGGGTGGAAAAAAATCTTCAACCCGAAACCACAGCTGGCCCTCGCGCTCACCTTCTCCGTCTATCGAGCGCACGGACTGATTCGCAAACACGGAAGAGTCCCGTTTTGCCAACTATAGACCACACCTTTGCAAGCTCAGCGATGACAGTAACTTTTTCCTATCCCTCTCTGCGCACACACTCTTTATTTGCCCCAGGCAAGCTGAGTGATCTGCTTTGGGTGTATTTTCTACTTTTGACAGGAGACGGAGAAACCCAAAGCAAATTTCTCACGGTCGACAGCACACACCGTAATCTATAGGTCAGAGGGCGGAATGGGGAGTAAATGACTTCACTTTTACCCCGACCTTTCCAAAACGTTTGGTCTGTGTTATTTATTTAACACTGTTATCATAGGTAGTTCCGTTTGATCGCTGTATATTTTTTAAATTTTATTTTAGAGGCGGTAAGGGTTAGCTGCATATGTTTATAAGACTTTAAATAATCTACATTTTTATAGTTGTTCTTAGGGACATTTACAAGTACTAAAGTTCATAATGTTAAAAATGTTCACAATTATGAGGTGCTCCATTTCAAATCCTGTAGCTTGACAAATAATATTAATTTAGCCTATCCGTATCACAGCCTGCATTGCGTTGTATCTGTTTGGTTGCTGTAGTTCTGTTTTGTTTGTAGCTGAATGAAATGAATGTGAAAATTCAAATAGATAAAGTAAACCATATCAAATAACTCGCATTCATGATCCATATAACACGAGTGTTAAATGTGCATTGAATCGAATGTGTTCCCTTGAGATTTCCCTTGTAGAACAGCCTTTTATTACTTCTTTATATTATTGTTGTAGTTTCCAGCGCTATCTGTCTTTGTGTGGGTGTCCGCTGTAATCGGATAATTATGCGTGTGTTCGCAGTTCGCATGTCTCGACCGCTGACTCACTTTTGGGAGTGTTCTGTTGCCGGCCAACGCCCAAGGCTTTTCACTCCTTATGTGTTTTGTCCCACCTTTAGGCAGGACCAGCTGTGCACGGGAACTTTTCTGTGGCACCATGTCATGGGTCTGTGAAATCTATGCGCTTTCTCAAACTGGCACCTGACGCTGGCACAGGACCTACTTTGCAATCCTAAGAGCAAACAGTCTGTTGCAATGTACATCACTTGTTTCGGTTCTGCAGGCACCGGACATCTTTATGTGAGCGTGAGATGTTACCATGACAATCCAGATAATGTTCTGTCAGACTGTTTTCATCATGAGGAGGTTTACTCATTCACCTCCAGCTGTAACACACGCTATCTCAATAATAATAATAATAATAATAATAATAATAATAATAATAATAATGTAATTGGCAAAACTTTGTATTCTATTTTACATTTTCACTTCAATCCTCATGCCATACAAAGCCATCACCCATCACATATATAGCTATTCAATCTATATGTAACATATGGGCACTATTTAATCAATGCATCTTAAAACGAGTTTTCCCTGTTTTGGAATTATGGAATTAGTCTTGTCATATCCATATTGCTCGGCCCATATCTCATGCTGTATTTGCACTGCCTAGTTGAATGTGTATACCATTTATCCTAATTGGGTTTTTATATATTTCATGCTTCGAGTATATGTATGTGTCTCTCCTTTCAAAATAAAAACTTAGACAAAGGTGGGTGAGTCAGGAGGTAGAGACACAGAGGGGTGTGAGTGACTAATACGGGATGGCTGGGGTTCTCTTAGAGAGGAGTTACTGATAAGACCTGCTCTGTCTGTTTCCATGGTGAAGGCGGTTGCATCACACTTCCACCACAGTGCTGCACGTTATCTCATAGAGGAGAATGAGTCACAAAGCCAGACCTGTTAGGTTGTGTGAGTGTGTGTGTTTGTGTGTGTATGTGTGTGTGTGTGTGTGTGTGTGTATGCCCATGTGTGTGTTTGTGACTGAGTGATATTCCCAGCATGAACCAGTCATGAAATAGACGGACATGCTGTTCCCGATCTCCAGCAGACGGTGATGGTGGTTCTGGCGTTGACTGAGACTGGGTGTGACTCCTGCATGACTTTCACCTGATGTCGTTCTCTCAGGTAGTAGTGTGTAATAGTTCCGAGGTCATGCCAGAGTTACCACCTGTTAAACTGATGACACATGCGGGTGATTGGGTAAGGCTGTGTGCCTCAGCCTATCAGGAAGCCCAATCATTCAGCCCAGGCATTGTGATTCTGTGCCACCACCGTTCAGTTCTTGGCTAAGCTGACTTTTTACACTTAGGCCTCTCTCGAGCAGTGGCAGCTTGTGAGCTCAAAACAGGGGAGGAACAAACTTTACCTTTATACCTATCAATACTTTCAACCTGTTCCCATTTACCCTCTTTGATTAATACTAAAACAAATTATTCACAGAGTAATCAACACCAGCTGACATAGATTAAATGGTTACCGATTTCATTTTGTAATAAAATTGCTGTTCTTTGCAAACTAGTGTTACATTTGTTATATCCATGGATGTTTTTAATCAATTACATCAGTCAATTACATTGGTGTAGATTACACTGTGAATTAATTGTTTTATTGTTAATCAAGGAAGATAAATGGGAACAGGTTGGACATAATGATGGGTATAAAGGTAAAGTTTGCTCCTCCCCTGTTTTGAGTTCACCATTCAAAACTGCTCTAAAACCTTCCTGCTTTATGTAAAGACGTGAAAATGAAGGTGCATTACCTTCCCTCATTATAAAAAATTCATGTGTTCATTAGTGAAGGTTGAAATAAGATCTCCTGCAACCCACTGGGGTGGAGCTACACTCACTGTCAATCACTGACTTGTTTGACCAATCACAAATGTTCTCTCACCACAGCCAACGTGGTCATTGGTCAGAATCATCAAGTCACTGATACTACATTGTGGCTAATCCAAATTTTGGTTCAATTAAACCTTACTCAGTGTTAATTTTTTAATGATAATAAATGTATGTGGTGCCCAGAGCTGAGAAGCCACAGGTTGTGTAGGGCTTCAGTGAGCAAAAGGCTTTTATTTCTGTATCAGGAATTGTTTGGGAAATATCCAGAGTGTGTGTACTCAAAACATGTCTGCCATTGATTTCATAAACAGAGCTGGTCTTAAGTCTAGAAATGGGGATGTTTCTTTGTGTACCTAAAGAACTGGTCTTTAAAAGTCACTATTCTGTCTTATGTGTGTGGATGACATTTAAACAAAGAAAATTCCCGTGTATGATATGCAGGGGAACCATGGATATAATTTTTAGCATACAAAATACATATTACATAAAGTAGAATACAGCTGGACATTTCTCCTGGCTCAATTTCAAGATGAGGGCTGTGCTCATGGAAGGCTTTGAACCTGCAACCTCTTAGGTATAATTCCAGCTTGCTTTTAATTAGGATACCACTCCTGGCCACTGCTGAGCCACAAACACCTCTGAGTATTGACGGTGTTATCCAGAGTGAGTGGATAGCAGTGAATGAGTTGTGTACAGAGAGGTTATGCCTCGGATGCAGTCATTTCCTGCTGTGCCAGCTGTCACCTGCCCTGTCCCCACAAGCCTTGTAATATTGATGGTAATTTTGGGTTGCGGTAAATCTGGGTTCTTCTCCTTCCTCCTCTTCCCTCTCAATCCCCCACCCTCCTTCCTACAGGCAAGGATGACAGCTCTCACAGGGCGGGGCCGTCAGGGTGTGTCCTGGCTGCGCGCCCAACGCCCAGCTCTGGAATCTCACTCCTGAGCAAACAAAGCCCAGAGCTCAGGCCCCGCCCCCCTCCCCTTCACCTGTCCCCATGGAAACACCTCTGCTCTTTCGACAAATAAACAGACGGCCAGTGTGGAAGAGCAAACACCAGCGTGTGGGAGCTGCGTCCCTCACCAAAGTGATTTTAATCAGCCCATGGAGAGCGATAAAGAGGCTCTAACACATTTCATAAATATTATTTAAAAAATCTAAGAGAACAAAAGTCTTTCTTTATGGTTTTTCCAAGTTGAAATGCAATGCCTGCACAATATTTTCCTTCGGCATCTTCTACCCTTTTGGCGAACACATATGGAGGTGTTTTGCATATAAGAAGCTGGACACACAGCTGCTTGTAGGATCAGTTCTTTTATTATCACAAATAATCATCTTCATCATTCATACATGCACAAAGATGAGGGCCACGCTCAGGCTATGGCAGCGAGTAACAGGACGAAATGCAGATGCTTTCCGAAGAAGAAAAGAAGAGCATGAAGAACAAAAGGTCAATACCAGTGCAACACATATGCACATATGAGAAACAACAACACTGCTTTTGTACGTTTCAGTCTTCTTTTCCACACATTCCTTATTTGTTGTGCTAAAGCTGGACTCCAGTTCTCAGTCACCAGCCAAATCTCATCAGAACAGAGTGCTCTTTTCCTTGTTCCTTATTGAGATTTACTGACAAAAATGAAGAAAAAAAGAAAGAAACAAACAAAAAAAGAAACAAAGAAAGAAAGACACACGTTTAGCATTCAGTTCGAAATCACTATTCATATCACCAAAGCAGCAAAAAGCACTTGCATGAGTAAGCACTGCTTTCAGACTTCTGCTTGAAACAACATCCCAAATTGGCAGGGACATTGTTTTTCAGGTGAAGGGGGAGGGGGGGGTGCTTTGTACCTGTTTCCAAGGTCTAAAAGGTTCTGCATTGTGCCCGATCATCGACAGTGAGCACACACCCAGTACACGCCCTGGCCTGAGTGCCGTAGCCAGGGCCTCGCATTGCTTGCATGCTGCGTCGCATTGTTTTCCCCTCGTAAAAAGATGCGAGGCGCGCAGCATTCCCTGCGACAGGAGCGCATGATGCGGCATGCTGATCGGAGGGCCTCGGCACAAACGTGCTGGCAGAGGGTGGGATTTTCTGCAGGTGAGTTGAGTGCTCAGGACTTTCACAGGGATCAGAGAGATAGAGCAATTATACAATTGTGTCTCCTCCCCTGCCTGCTATACTTGGGACGATACCGTTTAAATGTGTCATCAAAATGGGATCCGCCAACATGTTTTTTTTTCTCTGAAAGTTTTTTTTTTCATTTTTTTCTCTGTCATTCTAATATGTATGGATTTACTGCATTCTGGCTTTATATGAAGGACAATCCTTGTCTAAAATCCATTCCCTCTATAAAGTAGGGCTGTGCTGTTGAACCCTGGTCCTGGAGGGCCACAGGGCCTGCAGGGCTACTCTACCCTGGTCCTGGAGGGCCACAGTATCTGCAGGGCTACTCTACCCTGGTCCTGGAGGGCCACAGTATCTGCAGGGCTACTCTACCCTGGTCCTGGAGGGCCACAGTATCTGCAGGGCTACTCTACCCTGGTCCTGGAGGGCCACAGTATCTGCAGGGCTACTCTACCCTGGAGAACAATGTATTCTTAGTCCTGTAGAGAAGTGCACCTTTGCATAAATTTGGGAGGGTGCAAACTAACGCTCAGACACCGTTCCTCATCTCTCCTACAGCTCCATTATCTACTCCCTTCCCCCCTCCCAGCAGCTGAAGAACGTTATTTTTTTGGTAAAGCAATTTGAAATCAGTAATTAATTGCATTTGCCAAGTTATCATTTCAAACACTGATTGAAAATGAATAAATTTACGCTTTTATATCTTGCGCAGACAGACTTGGTTGCGGGTCTGATTTGCATTTGTCAACCAGCCAAAACAAACTCCGCTCTTTCCTTTTAATAAAATGACAGTTACTGAATTTATTTAGCCCCTGGCTCCGCTGCCTGTAAATGTTGTTGTTTTGCAGGGTAGATGCGCACCTCTAAGAATCCTGTGTAATAATTAAACACCAGGCAGTAAAGCGCTACAGAGAGGCGTAACAGCCGTATCAGCTGGACTTTGCCCTCCTCTGATGCCAGTGGGAGGTTCCAGAGCAGGAGGTAGGAAACCAAGTCAGTATCCGGATTTCATTCATGCCA
Organism: Albula goreensis; assembly: GCA_022829145.1. Taxonomy (NCBI): domain Eukaryota; kingdom Metazoa; phylum Chordata; class Actinopteri; order Albuliformes; family Albulidae; genus Albula; species Albula goreensis. Next base: position 3,709,322 of record CM040743.1, read on the forward strand.
AATTCTGCTCTTAATCATTCAACCGGCATAATTTAGTTTTTTGTGGTCTGACAGTTGAGCCTAATCTGTGAAATGCACATGAAAACTAGCAGCATGTTCTCTGTGGTCTAATGTATGAGCGAACCATCTTTAGTGTATGTAGTTAATTACTGTGCAGAGCAACTGGCAGAAAAAACCTGCATGCACGTTGGCCCTCTAAGACTGACACTTGGAACACCTACTTGGCTGTCTGAGCAAGAGTTTTGTTTTAATTTCTTTCCCTCTTTCTTTTATAATTTCTTCAAACAAACCTCGGTGGATGGGTGGAACCGGTTGGGCGTGTTGCTCCTTGTGCTACCGATTCGGACGTGAATGACATGGGCCAGGGCACGCCCGTCACCCTCCACCTACTCCCACAAAGGCAAAACAGGAAGTGAGGAATCTTTCCTCTGAACAAATTATGTGTGGCCTGGGCCAGGATAGGAACCTGTTGTCTGATGCTAATTGCTTGCTTGGCTCCGCTGGAACCTTGGCGAGGTTCACTTCCTCTCCTCTGTTTGTGCGTCTTAGTTTCAGGCTTCGGCCTGCAGTGACATGCTGAGTATGATTCAGCGATGGCAGGAAAAAGTGGGCGTGTGCGCACAAGACCCATCAACCAGAAGAGCCCTTTCTTATATACAAAACCCAGATTATACACACCTGACTCATTTATTTTATCTTTTATTTCATTGACACATTGTTTTATCTGTCATCTGTGTCTGTGAAATACTTTGGTAATAGCTGTCATTGTTCTGAAGGTGGAATATGAATACAGTTTATTATTGTTATTATTATTAGTAGTAGTAGTACTATACCTTAAGTGTTAATAATAGTACTTAATTTATATAGCACCTTTCATACAGAATATGCAGTTCAAAAACCTTATTATGATTAAGTTTCTTTTTAACTAAGCAGTGAGTAAATCAGTTTTTTATGGCATATACCTGTTTTATGTTGAAGTGACTCATGGTATTTTCGAAAAAGGCAAAAGAGTTTTAATGAGTATCTCTGTTCCTGGTCTTGGTATACCTCAGCCCAATACTTTGTGGTAGAGGAGGAAACGTCCTTCAAGTGATGGACTGCACTACGGCCCTTCCTATACCCATAATGCCCTGCCCTTCCTGCCTTACCCATAATGCCCTGCCTGGCCTGCCAACCGTCTGGGGATAAAAAGCATTCAGACCACAATGCATTAGCTGACCTTACACTTTCTAGCTGCCCACAAATGAGTAATGATCCCAGAGCGTGAGATAAATTACCTCAATTAGGGTATTAAATAGATTAATTAAGGGCTTAAGCACTCATTAAGGGAATGTAAATTTTCCCAGCCTTTGGCCCTTGAGGCAAAAGGGAGGACCTGTAATCTGTAATCTATACAGAGTGAGGAGCGACAGGTTTCTGCGGCCTTTGAAGTAGGGGTCCAGTCCTGGGGGGCCACAATGGCTGCTGGGATTTGGAGTCTTTCAGTGCTTAACAGGTGAACTTAACTGTCCACACCTGCCAAACCTGCCTCTGTTTAACTCAAAGACATACACATGAAATGGAAGCTCAGAGTGGTACATCTAAAATTTACAAATATAAAATTGTGGCGTACAGAGCAAAAAAAAAAAAAAAAATGCATCTGTCCCAAACGTAATGGAGGGCACTGCATGACACTTGCGTAATATATGCAAGAATTATTTAATGGGAGGTTGTCTTAGTTGTTTTACCCACAATATGCACACTTTCAGTAAAATAATTTTTGGACTTGGATCATTGTGCTTAATTGTATTATTATAAGTACATGAAAAAACCTTTAGAATGAGTCAAATAGACCGTTAAGTCATTTATCCACACACCCTGCTTCAAAGATACATGTTGGTGTGATGTGAACTGGAGCAACAATGACTTTACAGGTCGCCTATTCCCATCATCCTGCCCTTCAGATAGAGCTTCTCTCTTAATGGTAATTAATATAAATATGTATGATGACAGAAGAGAAAAAGCCCATGAAGGAGAGAAGCAGAAGTTCCGTTTGCCCGCTGTAATAGACAGCAATGTGCCAGGCTCTCCTGGACCATCGTCACACCGTGATGCTTCTGAACACGTTCAAAAATAGATTTGCTTCCCCAGCCGATGCCATCCGTATGACAGTGTGACAGCGTTTCCACCGGCCAAGCGGGAGACTGAATATGGCTCTCCACTCGGTGTGATTTTGGCAAGTTTGTCACTTGGCTACGTTCATCACCGAGGGGGGTGAATGAGATGATGTGACACCAGTCATCAACTTGCATCGACCAATCAAAAAGGTTGTGTTCCTCATAACAACATGCAATGATTGGTTCAAATTGGTGAGTTACTGCTCATATACAGTAGCTCAACCCCGGAATCTGTCTGTAACAGTCACAGACAGATTCCTAAAATAATATAATATAATATAATATAATATAATATAATATAATATAATATAATATAATATAATATAATATAATATAATATAATATAATATAATATAATATAATATAATATAATACAATACAATACAATACAATAAATACAATACAATACAATACAATACAATACAATATAATATAATATCTCCTAAGACAGAGGGGTCCTATGACATCGGCACATACGTGAGATTCCTAAATTCTGCTACAGAGCTGGGATGGGCTTTTGGCAGTACTGTGAAACCACACTTCTCTTGATCATTTCACTCAGTTAATTTTGACTTTTTCAGTCGCTGACCTCATTGGTATCACATGCCACGCGACCTCACTCATTAGGCTCATGGCTATGACATCAAATCTATGAGTCTGAGTCATTTCTCAGACCTGCGTGGTATTAACTGAGCAACCCGCAAATACACTGTTCGCTAATCAACCGCTGGACATCGCTTAGTACCCACGACAAATTATGCGGCCCTGGGATTGGATGCGTGAAATAACAAGTTGCATACCTTAAGAGAATTGGGCCTTAGAAATCGGATCGGATCAATCAGATAACATGACGCCTTGCAGAGAATTAAATAAAACTTTCCAGAGCTCTCCCTCATGGAAAGAGTCTTAGGTTCTGTTTGTAAACAACAGTCTCCATAAGAAAGCTGCCAACTGCCATCGCTGTGCAATTGTGCAATGGGGGGGGGGGGGGGTGGTGGAGGGTGGTAAAAACTCTGAAGTCCCTAAGTTTATTCCTGTATGTTAAGAATAAATGTATTTGCATCGAGTGCATTCTTTACTGTACTGTACAGTAATGCAAGTGCAGCTGACAAAGGGAAAACATGTAGAGTCTAGCCTTACAACCCGAAAGCTGTGCAGCCAGGATTCA
>CM040743.1:3715145-3865145 GCA_022829145.1 Albula goreensis
TAATTGTTCTCATACTTCTGCCTTTTGGCTTTTCACAGCATGTACATCAGACAGAGAATTAGTAAAATGTGGAGTTAATTACTCTCGCGGGTCTCTCCGAAAAGCTGACGGCTCCCGTCTTCAGTAGAGTAAACACCATTAAAAGACAATGTGCAGTCATTAGGCCTCACACCATGTCCACTCCACAACAACAGACCTCCAGAGCATGTGATGGGTTTATGGGGTCCACCAGAGCCCCCAGCACAAAGCAGCGCCCACTGCACCTATTGTGCTCCCAATCCAGGCTCATAAAATGGAGGACAAAGGCCCTAATCAGCTGGCTGTGTTTTTAATCTGGACTGAGAACAAAGACAGAGGTGCTGAACCCCCATTTACTGTGAGCTCATTTCTGATTTTTACAACAGAGGACTAACCAGCAGTAGTATAACCTGACTGTGCTGCCAGCCATTAAATGGCATCTGTTCTTTTTTTTTTTTTTTTTTTCAAACTGTCTTTCTGGAATCGGTGACAGAGTAGCTTTGAAGCGTCATGCCCTGGCAAACCTGAAAGACAGGTGTGATATTCACCTATTAGCCTTAGGGGCCCTCAACACACCCAAAATCTGGACTCATGCCCTGGCAGCACAGATCACTGTTTCCACACAACAAATTGAGAGAGCCACCTTCCGAGATGCCCACAGTATATTCACCTATCAGCCTTATTACCATTACTACATATGGGCTTTGGAGTTACAGTATGCCCATCTCCTCAGACAGTATACTCACCTATTAGCCTTATTACCATTAATACATATGGGCTTTGGAGTTACAGTTTGGATGCCCACCTCCTCAGACAGTATACCCCCACCTATTAGCCTTATTACCATGAATACATATGGGCTTTGGAGTTACAGTATGCCCACCTCCTCAGACAGTATACTCACCTATTAGCCTTATTACCATTAATACAAATGGGCTTTGGAGTTAAACCTTCTCAGAAAACATATTCACTTTTAATTTTTTGGGCTGATGTCAAAACCAGAGATTTGTCCAGCAATACCACGGAATTGCATTAGAACTGGCTTAGCTCCACCCTTTCTCAAAGATCAGAAGTAGATATTCCACTTATGATGCAATTCTGTGGGCTTGTGGTTTGAACCCCGGTTATGCACACAGCGAATTGACCCTTGTGGCTTTGGCTTTAAAGAATCCCGAATCCAGTCATGGAATGCCACTGTCTCTGCTGGTTTTTGGTTTTTCTCAGCGCTTAAGTATTTAAGATGTCACTGATTGTCTTAAGAGTCTACATTACCTGGGTCTAAATTAGAGACTGGTTGAAAGGGGGAATAAAAAGCTTTAAAAACTGTCAGACACCCGCACAGGAGTTTGACATCGCTGTTTAAACAGTCATTAAGCAACGTTAACATCCAGGAAGAGAATCATTCAGAGGAATACCTCCACCCAGCCCTCTGCTATTCCACAGAACTGCAGAAAAAAGATTTTTGAGAGATTTGCATTTTCCCCGCTGTCTTTAACACTGGAAAACACCCATGGTGTGATGCGCACCACGGTAACGGCGAGGAGCTAACACATACTGTAGCAGCGGTTGCCAGTGTGGGCAGGTCACCCTGTGCAGACGGGCGTGGCTACCTGTGTGGTGATTAAATTCTGGGAGGGGGTGGGTGTGGCCCCTGGCAGCGTACGAGCTTCGTCCTAACCCACCCTCCACCACCACCACCACCAACACCCTATTGGCAATTTCCAGGTCCTGACAGCAGACAGGCATGTCAAAATCTTCGTAAGGGTTAAACCACACCTCTGTAAGTGCATGTATATTTCTGAAGAAACACAAAGGAAACACAGTTTCCAGGAAAGTCAAACGTGATCACGTTTAACATGGATTACTTCATTCCCCAAACTTTTTTATTTATTTATTGTTTTTTTGTTTGTTAATTTTTGAACCAGTGCATTTTGCGCTATGTACAAATAAATTAAAACAAAGTAAAATATTGAAATTTACACCAGAGTTCTCATAGGGTTTCCCTGACTTGAGTCTAGGGTAAGGCTTAATGCATCTCTGAGAAACCACAAACCCACAATTTACTGACAGACTACACAAAGCTCCCTATTAGAATAAGAATCAGAATCATGTCTAACATGGGCACATTGCCCTGAGGACAGTCATTCAATGAACCATTTTCTTCCTCTCAATTTTTCTTTTTTTTTTTTTTTTAAAACCAGAACACTTTACACTTTGCCCAGGTACATGAATATTTCATTTCCTCCGCTTAAGCCTTAAGCAGTGTGTCATGAGTCGGTGACGGGGCCGTCTCTGGAGCAGCAGCGTGGGGTCTACTCTCAGAGGACCACAGTGTCTGCTGGGTTTTGATGTTTCAGCACTGAGGTAGTTCATGGTATCCCCCCTTTCTTTTTCTTTTTGAAAAAGGATGTGAAATAATGTTTTTTTTTTTCATATCTAACTGTTGTGAATTTTATGCAAGACTGTAGTATTCCAGAATTGCACACAGAAAATGTAGTTAGTTTAGAGCCCAACTTCACCCAACTGTACATGTACTTGTAGTGAGCCACACAGCTCTCATACAATTAGATGTGCAGAGGCAAGATGCAAGTACAGTTTTTACCAGATTCTTATTTACCATCGGACAGAAATGCAACTAGTATCATCATTTACTTTGGGAAGTTAAAATATTTGGAAATCATCTATGATCTTTATATTTAAACTTAATTTTGCATTGTGGAGACCCAGGTAACCACACCCTTACCTTCTTAGTGTTCATATCAGCCAATAAGGCACGCCCTAACTGAAAAGTATGCACACAGGTGAATTCAGAAGTACATAAAATGCAGCACAAGTGCGCGCGCTGCTCCTGGAAGTTAATGTGGGTGTTGTTCCATTTTCGACCAGTAGGGGTCAGCTGTGCGCCATAATTAGACATGTCAAGCACGCTGGGATCTCGTGGCAATTTTCTTACAAGTCATGTAAGAAAATAAAATTAATTCAATCTACACTTACATTTATGCCTAGATGCGTTGGTCACGGTGTATATTTTACAGCTCACCTCGGCTTTCCCACATGTTGCAACTGAAACACTGAACTCATGTTAATTAATTAAAAGTCAGGAAGACACTGTAAAAGACATAAGCCCTGCAAAAAATGTTACTTTATGTCGCCTAGCAAATCGTCGAACCAATCAAAGGGACAAATTCATTGTGGATTCTTGATTTACACAGAGCTTCACATAATAAGTTAAATCACACGGTGCCCTGTCCCATCATCTCATTGATTGATGGGCTGATATGGTCTCAATGGAGGAGTCAGATTCGCTTTGATGTGCGTCACAAACACTCAGGAAAGAACAGTCCCGTTGAAAAACAATCGCTTCAAGCTAATGCGAAAGAATTTAATCAATGTTGACGTACGTGTCTTTCTTTTATATGCAAATACATTTCTGAGAACATTGTCAGATTTATCTTAATCAGCATTCAGTAAGACATTTGGCAATGCATTTTATGTCGATGTGTAAGTTACAGATTTCAAAGTTTTTATTTGTTTATGAATTTATCTGTTTAGGCCAATACGTGTTTTAATGATGTGGTGACCAAAATCGGCCTGTAGAGGGAAGCAAATATCAGCAGATGCGGACCATGTTAACTACATTTGTTAGGGAATACCCTATTTGAGATATGATTTGAAGCCAAGGGACTGGAATCATATGCATATAAAATCCAATTAGCATAGTATTCATGCTGTATAGACTTACTGGTATTTGATATTAAAAACAAACAAGGGCCCAAACATTGTGTATGACAATATGGCTGCCGATTACCACTTAACTCCAGAAATGTAAACTTACTGGTAACAAGTTCATCTACTGTATATGGTTCCATGATGATGATGATGATGATGATGATGATGATGATGATGATGATGATGATTGGCAACACAGAGTTTACATTCTTGTAAAGTAATTCTCCAGCGAATAGGAAATGAATTTAATTGTTGAATTCCACACAATCTAGTCTCCTCTCATTTCATTCTGTTAATTGATATCTGTTGTCATGAGCGACATCATTCTATCACGAGGGCGGACAGAACATATGGCACGAGGGAGCAGGACGAACCCAGCGATACAAAAACGTGACACTGTGTTGAGTTGTTCATCCACGGTTCTGGGTTTGTGCGACCGTGACCGTCACATACGGCACTGCATTTTTCACTGAACACTGTGGACAGAACAGCTGTAGGTGGGAGCACACTGTGTCTATGACAAAACAGGTTTGTTGAGTTTTTCGTTCTGTTTCGGTCATGAACACAATGAGAGGGCCTGTTCGTCCTTAAATAGAACAGCCGTTCCTGGAATGTTTTTTTGCATTCTGGGTGAAATCATTCGAAAACAACGCTCGTTGGCGACATCACACTTTCATTCCTAAGTAGTTTAGATCTGTGTGTGTTTTATTGCCATGGTAGGGTTAAATAAACTTCATGTCTCCTTATTCTTCATTGCAAAAGCAGATTATTTACTCTTGAAAAATCGCATATGAGCTGGTAAAAGTTACCCTTACACTCCACATCTGGTACTCTAGGGCAAACCCCAAAAACAGAAAACTAAGCATACACTCTGGAGTCTCTTTGGGGGAGACATACAAATCATTACATTAATAATCAAAAAACCTAAACTTGGGGAACGGCACGGGGCATTCAAACCCAAAACCTGGCGCAATCGTAAACCTGTCCCCTGAGAGGAACAGGAGAATGATATGCTATCAATAACAAAGGTAGATGGAATGTGGTATTTAGAATCGATAGCCAAATGTAGGTTGGCGGCGTAGTGCTCTCCCGATACAGAAGCTGTGAGCGGAAGAGGCGGAGGGTTTGAGCGAGATTCTGCATTTACGGCGCTAGGGATCGGGTTTGCAGGAGTGAGGAAAGAAAGGAGGCTATAGTAGGGTGCTGGTGTTAGTCTAACCGACTGGGATAGAATTATTCCCCGCATATCCAATGACGTAGGCAACAGCACAATGTTAAACTATGTGTATCGCACCGGCTGGAGGTCTGCATTTACACAGGTGTGTTACCTGTAGCTGCCACAGAAAAGGGGCTGGGTTTATTTTCTTACTTTTCGACTCTTTCCGGAAAAGGTTACGGACCGGTTTATCGAATGTATTAATCGATGGATGCGAATGGAAAACGTTGGCGCAAGGGACGGGCCAGTTGTCTTTCCTGTGGACGTATCTCGTCAGGAATTCCTCGACTGTCTTTTGAACCTGCTGTTAAACCGAAAACGTCAACTGTTCAAGTCGTTTCAGGAGAGATAGCTGCATAAGCACCCGCTTCCTGGTCAGTCTGAAACTGCGTCTTTTTTTATTACGACTCAAGTGATTGAATGCAGAGGGCTTTTCTTTTAAACGGAGCACTGACGCATTGTGGAGAGGAACGTACAGGATTTCCCACCCGGTTGCGCTAACTCGCAGGCTACGGCATTGAGCAGAACCAATGATGGCCGTAGTCCGGTTGGAAACGGGGGACCATCAACCGGAGAACGGCTTCGTGTCATCGGAAACGACTTCCACGGGGCTGCTGTCACGTATCGACGGCTCTGTTTTGCCTTTTCTCGGAGGATTTGGGAAATACCAAAAGCAGCTCGTTGTCCTAACGTGGATACCGGCTTTATTTATCGGATTTAGCCAGTTCTCTGATTATTTTCTTTTAGCCCAGCCAAATAATACGTGTGTTCACCCGACCGCCGAGAATAGGAATTTGACTGAAAATTTTACATCATCATTGAATTATACGAACGGTAGCACGGCCGCTCCATATTCGATTTCCAATGTCACGCACACCGACTCAAAGAGCATTAACTGCTCCTGTATGGCATGGAACTACGAGCTGCAAATGGGACTTGTGCAAAATGTGGTCACCAAGGTAAGAATCGCGACGTAGTGTTCGGACATCCCCCGTGGCTGTGTCCTGCTCGGAGAGAAAATGTTAACAACATTTACACCATTTTTTGCTAATCAGTCCACTGTAACCGTCCTACACTGTAAAAAACGTTAACATGCAATGCGTTGGTTAAAATGGCACATTTTGGGAAAGGTGTAGGCTACAGGGGGTGGAGCGCCACTGACAAGTAGATTTTGTAGTACCACATGGTTAGTAGACTACATAGGTTTTATTACAAACACGTTGACTAGCAAATGAAAGGTAAGGCTTGTCAGCGTTTTTACAATCTACCTTCCTCCATGTTCTTTGCTGTAGAAACGTTACTTATACAATGGTTAATGGCTATCCCGGGAGCGTATGACGCTTGCTAAGCATAAAAAGGCTACCGGAGATCTAGGGGGAAACCTGGTCCGGTGATGTGGTGGTGGAATTGACAGTGACCTGCATGCTTATCACAGAGCCGATGTTTTGACACGGCAGAGTACTGCAGTTTGTACAATGCTGGGATGACACCGAGGTCTTGTCCCGTACCGAAACCAGTGTGGGCAGTGCAAAGGAGTCCGAAAGCGACGCATTAGCGACGGACGTCGTGAGTCATACAGCACAGCCAGCCAGCCGATAAGCGCCCTGTTAGTATCGCAGTGAAGTGACCGGCTCCCCACGCGCTGACCGCTGCGGAATGCCGTGGCTGTCATAAACCTCTTACCACTACGGCCAAACCGTTGCCCTCATGTAGTAGAGCAAAGTACACTCGCTGTCATGTTACTAGCTCAGAGTTCTCTTTTTTTCCGTGTCATTGGGCCTGTGGTTGGATGGCGAGGATCCTCAAAGCAAAGATGACAGTGATAGCATTCCCGCTAAAGCAGTTTATATGAATTTTATTAGCTTCCCTGTCAACTTACATTGTGATCAATGTAATATTTCTTTAGTTTTCTGAGGCCAAACAAATGCAGTGAAGTGAATGCAGTTTTGAAAATGGACCGTTGGAAAAGCATTTGTTTGGTTGTACTTATTGCACAACACGTCCAGTTAATCTTATAATGCTGAATTGTAATTTGGGTTATTCAAGTGGACACTATATCTGGTATCTATTTTTCACATAGTTCCCCAGCGCAGCTCCTTTTCAACCAATGAACGTACACATGAAGTTATCAACAGGTTAGCATGTGTCATATATCTCCTTTGAGGCTGTGGTGCGAGTGGTTTGGTTGGATTACAGCCCTTTCAGTCTGTAAAAGCCACAACATCCCATAATCTCTGGGTTAGTTGTGTATTTAGGGGTGGAGTGCTTCTGAGGACAGTTTTCAGACATGTATGAAAAGTGGTATATAAACAAACCCATATGAAGAACCGTGTGATTAGGAATATTGTTTAGTATTATTAATAATAATAATTTTATTATTTTGATGAAGTCTTTGTTATGTTGTTGTCTTCCTGTGTCCCTAATGGTCCATAGATGATGTCATTTATGATTTCATGTTGCTAATAGCAGCCCATGGGTATTAACCATGGAGGAGACGAGGCTGTCACACATGAAGGAGTGAAATGGTTCTATTCACAGGACTGTTTACAGTCCCACTCAGTTCCTCACTCCTCAGGCTCGTAACTATGACATCATAAGCATGAGCCAGAATTAATTCTAAATCTGATGGCGGGCATCACTCTGCCCCAGTTTCCAAGGGGACACTACTTTTCTAATGAACTAATGAGCAGTTACTACTTCTGACAAATCCCTCGGTGGAGTGGCTGTGTGAAATTGCAAAGCGGCTGAGCCAACAAAATGCACTCTGGGAAATTTGCTGGTACCAGCTGAATCGTAGGAAGCCCACGCCAGGAACGATAACTCCACCACAGATGCTCTGCCAGTGATTGAGCATGTGTTTCAAGAGGCAAAGTGCTACAAAACTGCACCCCAGAGTGGGGGGTTATGGGAGATGTAGTCTGGAGGTGCTATAGTGGGCTCCATGTCCTCCAGGCTGTTGACTTCACCTCCCATCAGTCCCCATGTGAATGTCCTTATGTGGTAATCTGCCCAGTGAACGCAGAGCTGAACTGACAGTAGGGCTTCTGTAAGGGCAAAGCGCTTCAGGGTTGATCAGGGGAAGAGACTGTTGATTTGGAACATGAGGTCAAGTACATGTCAGTACGCTCGCAGAGTAATGGGGTTAAATGCCAGGCATCAAAGACAAGGTTATCCTCCGAAACAGAGACTTCTGTAACTGTGTTCCATCGAACCGGCAAGATCCAAAACGGAATGAAGCCTTAAGTTCAGATTCACAAGTGGATCTCAAGCCGGTGTGATGTGGTTTCTCTTTACGCAATCTTAAAATAGACACCTCAGTTTAGCAGTGGCAGCTGTGTGTGTGTGTGTGTGTGTGTGTGTGTGTGTGAGAGAGAGAGAGAGTGAGTAAGAGTCTGTCTGTCTGCATGTGTGTATGCACGCATGTGTGTGTGAGCAAGAGTATCTGTCTGTATGCATGTTTGTGTCTGTGCGATCAAGAGCATCTGTCTGTATGTGTGCATGTATGCAAGTGTTTGTGTGTGTGTAAGAGTATCTGTCTGTCTGCATGGGTGTATGCGTGTGGTGTGTGTTTGTGTGTGAGAGACAGAATGAGAAAGATAGGAATAGTGACAGAAAGAAAGAGGGGAGAGAAAGATAAAGTGAGAAAGAAAGCCCATTCCAGATACCTGCTTCACTCATTTTCCGCTGTGATTATTAGTGACGCACAGCGGGTGCAGAAACTGATTCATTAGTTTGATCACTGCGTGCCATGCCAAGCGTGCTGACATATCTACTGTTTCATTTCTGTTCCTCCACGCTCTTGCACAATGACACTTAATGTTTCCCAGGTAACATTGTGTAGTTACCATAGCTCCAAAGTCTAAGTGTGGTTAAACAAACACAAGACTTTGGGCTGTGAACATAACCCTTATATCACATTCACATTTTGCATTGTCATGCATTGTTTGTGTTTTAGGGCATTGTGTTGCATGGATATGTATAGCCTGTGGATCAGCTGATATAGTAGTCAAAGTGTCTGGGATGAACCATCCAGGTGATACAGCGATCAGTGAGTCAAGGCAAAACCTTCTCAGTGTGACACTTTTAAACATGACCATTGTCTTGTAATGATCTCACCTCTGGACTGCTTCTAAAAGCTATTGAATTTAAAATGAAGTAGGAATATAGGGTCACCCAGGTACATGAGAGCTATTAGGCAATTTAACTGCATGAGTACCCACTGGCTGTTTTCATTGGTTAGGACAGGATTGGAGAAGGCTGCTGATTGGCTGTGGCCACTTATAGACATACTGAGAAAGTGACTGTTCATTAACTCCGTAATTAATGGAATGATCATGTACTGTCAATCACAAGAAGCAGACCAATCAAACGACCCTCCTCTCCACTGCAGATCACTGATTGGTTCAAATCAGCATGTCACTGATCACATACTATAAGGACACTCATTTTTTTGTCTTTTACATCCTCAACCTTCCCATCACCAGATACACAGCTTAGTAATGACATCACTGCAGCAATTACGCTGGCCTTGGGAACCAAAACCTCCTAACATTGCTTCCTTTTATGGTCTAGTGTCACCTTATTTACTCAATAAAAAGGAATGTCTGAAACCATTGGCCTTTAAGTGCAGTTTATTGCCTTGCCAAGCAGGTGAAGTGCACCATTTAGTTTTAACTACCTTCCTTATTCTCTGGCTCACTTGATAAACCCACGATATTGTTTTTAATAAGTTTATATTTTTTAAATGAAATGTGGAAAATTTGCTATTCCCAGTTTGTAATAGCTGTAATGGAGCTTTATACTCGGCATAGAAAAGTAATCGATCCCAAAAATGTCCACAGCTCTGTGGGAAATGAGCCTCAGAGGACAAAAGCGATGTGTTTCGTCCTTCGTCCCGGCTCCTTCATGTCCGTCTGTCCTCTGTTGGCATTGTCCGCCGTTGGAAGACTGTGTTCCTCTCTCACCGTAATGAGCTGGCTGTGAGCGGGAGAGAAAGCGGTCTGCTGCAGCTGATAGCGTTTCTGTTTCAGTCACCCGTAGATAAACCGTTTTTCATCGGCTCTTAAGACCAGGGAACACTTCTTCTCACCCGGTCTTTTTGTTGTTTGTTGTTGTTGTTGTTGTTGTTGTTGTTGTTGTTGTTGTTGTTGTTGTGGTTTTTTTTAGGTCTGTTTTTCATATGATTCATGGTAAGTTTGGGAAATGAATGCATTTTTTGTCCTTTAATTTGATAGAAAAGAGAAAATGCTGACTGCACGCTGTAAAAAACATGTTACCTAATACATAAAGATCATAGATTCACATTCAGATGGTCAAAAAAGGCAAAAAGAAACACAAATGATCCCACTTCAGACCTAAGAATGAATGAAATTAATGAGAGACACAGATTAAAGCATGTGTGGTTGAAGTTTATACCATCTAATATGTCCCAAATCCAGAAATATAAACACTCAGAAATTATGGGCTCTTTGAAATCACTGCTGCTCTGTGGTGGTAGTTGGGCATGTTGTTTAAAATGATGACTGCCGTGACAAACTGCTTCCTCACTTACACGCTTACACAGCAGCTATGGACGGTCATAAGGCTGGCATTGGTGTTCAGAAATATGGTACACCCTTTGGCCTAGTTTGGCGACCCAGTGCCAGTGGGGGTCAGTGGTAGTAACAGTCGTTTCCTCTGCCCTGATGCACCGTACACTGTGCGAAAGGTCTTCCTTTTCCTCTTTGCGTGGCCCCAGGCCACGTGGAGAGAAGAAGCAGGAACTGATACCGCAGTCCTGCCTGTGTAGCAGGAGTCGGGCCCGCTTCCCTGATCGCCCAGCTGAGCTACAGAATGTCACATGACTCGTCACATTACGTCACATGACCGCTGCTGAGTAATGCCTGACAGCCAGGTCTCTGTGCACGTGCAAACTCGAGGAGAGATTTGCCACAATGCCACACAAGGCCGACCGCTGAAACCCACATCCCTCCGCTAAATCGCATTAAACGGTGACTTTAGAACTTTAGAAGCGCTCCCATCAGCGGTCATGTGCACGGGCTGCGGCGGCGCTGACGCGTATTCTGAGACTGCGGGATCGAAGCGGCGGCCGCAGGATCCAATCAGCAGCATGCTTCCTTATCTCTTGCCTTTTTGTTTGCTTTGCTTGCTCTTTCTTAATTTTAGTGACCGCTGAACTCATCAAACTGCGTTTGTCCAAAACCACAGAGGTAAAAGTTTTGTTATAGTATATAATTTGTTATACGTTATACCGGGGGCAGCCTATAGGTACATGACTGGGATCCCCGAGGTTGCCGGTTCAAGTCCCAGTCCAGGAAAAACACCATTGCTGTTGGGCCCTTGAGCAAGGCCCCTAACCCCACATTGCTCCCAGGGGAGATTGGCCCTTGGTTAGTCTAATCAACTGTAAGTCGCTTTGGATAAAAGTGTCAGCTAAATGACAGTAATGTAATGTAATATAGTTTTGATTTGAAGGGCAGTCTGGTTTATGGTAATAGGTTTGGTGGATGGCAGAAATGCAAGCTGAAATAAATCTTCTGTGGACTGTTGATTTGTGTGTCTGTGTGTGCATATGTGCAATTTCCATTCAACTCTTCACCCGGAAACATTGACACCAATGCCAAAGTCCAATTAGATATGCACGTTAAACCATAACTGAGGCTGAGCACACATTTTCCCTCGGGAGGCAACCTTGTGTGCCCTTTACATTGATTATACATCTGCATCCCAGCAGAGCTGTGGAATAATTAATTAATAATGAAACAACAATTATCATTATTATTGTTATTACTAGAGTAACAGTTGTTGTTGTTACTAGGTCATTGTAGATGTTGTTGTTGTTGTTATTTTGTTGTCATTGTTGTTGATATTGTTACCGTGTGCACAGCAGATGCCCCCATCAGTACCGTGACTGCGCTGGTTCTCTGGACTGGCGGATGTTTATTTACTGTGCAGATTACGCGCCCTCCGGTGCCTTCAGAAGCGCTGCTTCATTACCCATGATGCCTCGCTGCAGACTGTTCTTAACATGATCATCATCGTTTACTGTTCCAGTGATGGCTGTCCACCATGGGATCAGCACAATGATGTTTTGTTTATGTTTGTTACATGATGATCTGCTCTGTAATTAAAGGGATATTAAAGACATGCGCTCATATTTAGGCAGTTTGGCACTTTTTGACCACTCAGCAGTAGAGCAATCTACTGTGATGGCTTTCATCTCTGATCATGCATTTCAGAGAAATCTCTGGACCCGATGCGCCAGATAGCACTTAGCCATCAGCACAATGACTTGAGGTGTGGGGGAAAGTTTTGGGGACTGTCATCCAAGGAATCTCTCTGGAAGATTCCAGTGTCGCAGAGGTGGACACAAACTCAGCAAAATACAGAATATTTCAGGGGATTTTTTTTTCAACAAGTTTGGTTAGGACAAGTTTGAAAATATGCTTTTTTTTTTTTTTTTGTTAAACTGTCTGTGATTTGTGGGAGTGCAGGAGCTGAGGCTGAAACATGAGATGCCCCTGGGAATTCTGGGAGATGTAGTTCTGGTTTTGGGCCTCTGTCACGCAGACAGGGCCATTATTAATGGAAAAGCCCTTGTCTTATCCCTCATGTCCCTGGCTGCTAACTGCTGCTATTGCCATCAGTGCCATTCCCAGGCGGTAAGAAGACACTGTCCTGCGATCCAAGGCTATTTTCTCACAACCCTGGGAAAGCATTTGGTCGGACACCGCCGCCAGGTCCCGCAAAAATAAAAATAAGTGATCTGAATATGATTTGGGGGAAATCCACCTTCCCCTCGTTAGTCATTGAAAAAGTTCATTAGCACACAAATGGGAATCGAGCTGCTTGGATAGTTTGAAGTCTGACACGGGCCATCTTATAACCATTCGTCACAGAGGAAATTAATGAAAGTCAGAGAGCAGAAATAATGAGTGAGTGTAAAGTTTTTGTGTAAAGTGTTTGGTCTGTTCTTTTTTTTTTTTTTTGGCTGTGATAATGTGTCTATAGACTTTTGCATCATTTTCATTATTTCAGCTTTTTCAAACGACAAAAAACCAGCAGGATACTGCAATTTTTTGAAGGTTTTGGTACTTTATGAAGGAAGTTACCTTTGTCGTTCTTCTTATGTAGAACTTCCTTTGCAAAGTAGGGCAGAGGGCATTGCATTATGTTCGCACAGATAAGTAACTTTTGGGGTGAATGTAGCTCACGTGAATGTAGCATGACAGTCAAAAGGATGACCTCAAAGGGCGTGCACTAAAAGTCCCTCCATCTGATACGCACACACATGCCAAAACACACACACACACACACACACACACAGACACACACACACACACAAACATCCTTGCACACAGCTGTATGCAAACAGTTGTGAAACACAAAGGCCCAGAAAATCGCAAACAGACTGTATACTTGTGTAAACACGAGCTCTGTCTCTCTGTCTCATGCACTGAAACACAAACACACAGGCAGACACACATGTAGGTGCACAGACTCGCTCCTGTACAAAGCAAAAGAGTGTACTGTCTGAGGAGCTGGGCATACTGTAACTCCAAAGCCCATATGTATTAATGGTAATAAGGCTAATAGGTTAGTATACTGTCTGAGGAGGTGGGCATACTGTAACTCCAAAGCCCATATGTATTAATGGTAATAAGGCTAATAGGTGAGTATACTGTCTGAGGAGGTGGGCATACTGTAGCTCCAATGCCAACATGTATCAGGGATAATAAGGCTAATGGGTGGCTAATATATTTGGCTCATGTGGCAGGATCACCATTGCGGGCGGGCCGCACGCAGAGTAACTTGGCCGACCTTCGGGGGAGGGGGAGGGGGAGGGAGCGTGATTGCACAAGTTTAAGTCGCGGAGCCCGTGAGCACATGACACATCTGTTGGTACGTGAGCTTTGGTCCCGTTCACGGACCGTAGGTTTGGGAGAGTTTGCACCGGCTAATCAGATTAAAGCAGAGCTACGCTGCGGCAGGGCATGACCTCTGACCCCAGGGCCAGCGGGCCAATTGCGTCCTGATTGGAGCTCTTTGACCTTATCTGTTACTGCTGGAACTGACAAAGGTCCCCTCACCTCTGACAAACACACACACACACACACACACACACACACACACACACTCATCCTCCCTGAACCGTTTGTCAGGAAACACTGTTCTGATCTGCCCGTATCGTCTGCGCATGGTCGTGATTTTTCTGTTCAACAATGAGACGACATTCAGCAGTTTTGGCTGGTCAGCTCATGTGGCCTTGAGCTGTAAATACTTTGTGGCATTCTGGTCAGGTGTTATGCTAATATCACACATATCACTACTGAGCTGTAGCCTTTTCATTACTTTGTTTTTCACATCTGTCTCATCCACCTCACAAAATGGTCACGGGGAGAATTACTAAACAAATACTGCATGCATGTAGGTTTTGCATGTGACTTTTCAAGCACAATTTTCCCTGCTGGTGTCAGACCAAATGTTTAACTTAACTGAAACACCGTGTGATCAGGGAGAGTACAAACATTACATGTAAAAATGGCCAGAAACCAGGACTGCTTTGAAATGGCGTAAGCAGTGTGTGATTGGTGTTACATCTGCTCAGTGAACAGAGGCGAAGGTTTGGACGCCGTGTGTACAGCTTCCGCCTCTATGAGAGACAGTTGCTCATTGGGAAATAAATAAATAAACTGCAAAAAAAAAAAACACCTAGGGGTTGTGACCCAGGTCAGCTGCGGACTGCTGCGACAGCGCCATCGATTCCCACTCAGACCTGATAAGTAGGCGCATGCTGGTGTCACCATGAAACCAGCAACCACCGGTGAGAGAAACAAACAGCTGGAATTCCTGGAACAGAACGGCCCACAGTGAACCAATGGGGGATTCCAGGTTTTGTTTGGTCCACACATGACGATTTCTCAATCCAGCACAGAGCTGGTGGCAACTTTCCCCAGCTTCTGAAACAATCAGAGGAAATAAATGCAATCAGTTTGATTTGATAATGGAAAAGAAAATAATTCAGTAGTCTTTGGTGGAAAACAGCTGTTTTTTTTTCTTAGATCATAAATGCTAATACTTTCTCTTATTGTGGGAGGGGGAGGGGGTTATCCTGAGACAGGGATCTTTTTTGTGTAAGAATCTTTCAACACTAACTCTGGAGTGAGAGATGTGTGTTGTCAGAGAGAAACCCTCTTGGGTAGGCCTGTAAATCCATCATGCCATTGCAGAAATTTCAGAGCCAGTCATCCTCCTCCATCTGTCCCATGATGCACTGGGGGTGAGACAGTCTGCTCAGGGACACCATGGGGGTGGGGGGCTAACGTGACAGGTATGTTTACCTGGGACATTGAGGAAATGAGGAAACTCACATTAGAGAGAGAGAGAGTGGGCCGCTCTTTGTGTTTGTGTATTAGGCAAACCGCTCTCCCTGACTCGCTCAGCCTGGTATCTGAACGGAAATGACCCAGGTTCCCCTTTGAAAAAGGAGATGCGAATCTCATTGGGGGGTTTCCTCATGAGTAAATAAATCAATTCACATGACGGAGGGCATCCATGGCAGGGAGGAATACCCAGCAGAGCCTTTCTCATCCGAATCACAAATATGAGCCTGACTTCTGACTCGCTTCAGCATGCTGCTCCATTTCCAGGGATGTTCTTTGCTTATGAACCACTATTCTAGCCCAAATAAGGTCATCTTTATTACCCCCGAGGGGCATTTTGTTGCACAGCCAGCAGTAAATAAGCATAGTTTCCATTTTATGCCGCCCTTTCATGCACTTTTTAGTCCTGATAAATGCCACAGCAGAGTGAACACCTGAAGTATTGACCTTCCCCGGCCATGAGAAAGCACCTGGAATCGCTCAGATTTCAGGAAGCCCCGGCAAAAGATAGTTAATGAAGCTACCCTGACGCCCCGTCAGAGATTGAACTTCTGTTGTCAAGACGACCGGGGGATGTAGAGCAAACTCATGACGGAGAGGCGAGAGCCGCTGCCTCCTTTTTTTTTGCTTGCTAAGCAGAACTACTGTTCCCATTTCTGCGTGCTTGTCTGGTGTCTGGCCAGGTGCTGCTCGAAAAAAAAAAGAAGAAAAAGAAAGAGGGATGTGCTCCCTGTGTCTCAATTGATCCATTTTTCATGGGTAATGAAGGATAAATACATTATGAATTAATTATTCATTACATGGAGTTGCAATCTGATGAAGGCCGGGAACATCATAATAAAAGCATTATGCCATAATGACGATACTCTATTGTTATTGTGTTTATTATCATGTGTTTAATAATAAAGTAAAGATATGTTTTCCCATGAGCAAGCGTTGACACTTTTCTAGCTACCTACAGCATTTTTTTTTTATTCAACAAACTGAGGGTACCATCCATACACTGGAACAGTGCCTTAACAGGATGCAGACCGTGGGGCCCATCCACACACTGGAACAGTGCCTTAACAGGATCTAGACTGTGGGGCCCATCCACACACTGGAGCAGTGCCTTAACAGGATGCAGACCGTGGAGCCCATCCACACACTGGAGCAGTGCCTTAACAGGATGCAGACCGTGGGGCCCATCCACACACTGGAACAGTGCCTTAACAGGATGCAGACTGTGGGGCCCATCCACACACTGGAGCAGTGCCTTAACAGGATGCAGACTGTGGGGCCCATCCACACACTGGAACAGTGCCTTAACAGGATGCAGACTGTGGGGCCCATCCACACACTGGAACGGTGCCTTAACAGGATGCAGACTGTGGGGCCCATCCACACACTGGAACAGTGCCTTAACAGGATGCAAACCTTGGGCCCATCCACACACTGGAACAGTGCCTTAACAGGATGCAGACTGTGGGGCTTTAGGAGTTTGTAGATACAGGTGTTGTGTGTGTGACAGGTGTGGGAGTAAAGGTGACTTTCCTGGTCTGGGTTTGTAGATACAGGTGTTTCATGTTACAGATACAGGTGCTGTGTGATTTGTGGTTTCCTCAGCCCTTGGCTGGAGAACAGGGAGCTGCCCTTTGACCCTATCCCATCAGGCCTTGGGGAGCTGCCCTTTGACACTGTCCCATCAGGCCGTGGGGAGCTGCCCTTTGACCCTATCCCATCAGGCCGTGGGGGGCGGCCTGTCACGGGCTCTGCTGCATTAGTGGAATCTGGCCTCTCTTTTGTCTCACACTGCACCAGAGCGACAGGGAGATAAAGAGGGCTCAACTTGGAAACATTTCCTTTGAAGTGAGGCTCCAATCACCAAGGTGCCGCAGAGGTTGCTAGGCAATTATTCTGCCACGGTATCTCTCCATCTCTCTCTCTCCCTGTACCTCCTCCTTCCTCTCTGTCTCTCCATCTCTCTCTCCCTGTTTCTTCTCTTGTCTCTGTCCTCTCTCTCTCTCTATCTCTACCTCTCTCTACCCTTTCTCTCTCTCTTTCTCTGCCTCTACACCTCCGAGCCTCTCCTTCTCTTCCCTTTTTCAGTCTCTCAAACTTTTCCTAACTCTATCTCTCTCTATCCTTTTTTCCAGCCAGTCTTTCTATTACACTCCCTCTCTTCCAATTTCAACTTTTCTCGCTTTCTCCATCTCTCTTTCAGTCTCTCTCTCTCCCTTTTATTTATTTGAATAGTTTGTGTTTGGTTTCCTGATTCCATGTGTTATGATTTTATCTTGTGTGTGAAATGGTCTGTGTGTGTGTGTGTGTGTGTGTGTGTGTGTGTGTGTGTGTGTGTGTGTGTGTGTGTGTGTGTGTGTGTGTGTGTGTGTGTGTGTGTGTGTGTGTGTGTGTGTGTGTGTGTGTGTGTGTTGTGTGTGTGTGTGTGTGTGTGTGTGTGTGTGTGTGTGTGTGTGTGTGTGTGTGTGAGTGTGTGTGTGTGTGAAATGGTCTCTGCCTACCTTTTCATTCTTCCTTCTGCCTCCTCTACACCCCCTTTCCTTCTCCCAGGCCTCTCTCTCTCTCCCTCTCCCTCCTTCACCCTCTCTCTCTCCATCTCTCTCTCTCCCTCTCTCTACTTCACCTCTCTCTCTCACTCCCTCCTTCCCCCCTTTCTCTCATCTCTGTCTCTCCCCTCCCATCAACCTTCATCTCTTTCTCCTTCTCTCTCACTCCCTCCTTCTCCCTCTCCCCTCCCATTGCCCTTCCTCTCTTTCTCCTTCTCTCTCTCTCACTCCCTCCTTCCCCCTCTCTCTCATCTATGTCTCTCCCCTCCTGTCATCCTTCCTCTCTTTCTCCATCTCTCTCTCTCTCCCCCTTCCTCTCTCCTTGGCTGGCGTCCCTGCCGCATCCAATCACACTCCATGTCGGTCTCACAGCGTCTCTCTGTCAGATCCTGGCCACTGAAGCAGAGTGTGTCTGTGTCCCCTGAGGTTCTGGGGCTCCCCAACATTTGTACAGTGGTTCCTGGGTATCCCATGATGCAACACTGCCTCCCCCCCCCACCCATCTCATCCATCTCAAACATACCTTCAAACAAAAGCAGTCAGGCTTAGAATCTACAGTTGCTGTATTAACACTCAAACAGAATTCAGGCTTATGTATTATTAAAGAGGGGAGCGCCTCCAGCCCAATGGCTAACGTAGTTGATGGGTACATCAGCATAGCTGCTGGAGGCCTCAAGAAAGCCCACCTTATCCAAAAAAAATGGATATACGCATCAGCTGAATAACTACAATGCAATGCAACTTAAGGCACATACACCTGGGAACAGAGATTATAATAACAGAGATTGCCACCCCAGGAACTTGACAGGTAAATGGCCTGACAGCCATCGGTCACATGCTCAGGGGATGGTCCACAGAAGTATGACATATTTGATATGTTTGAATCACCCCTTCCACCTTAGACCTTAGAACTGCCTTCACAGAGTTCATGTGACTGATTAGAAAATAATGGTTACCGAAACTCAGTTTGTGGTTTCATCACTCTTTACTACACTGCTTTTGCCAGGCTTGACTGGGAGGGGCGGACCTTGCATGCTAGTGTGCATTGCCTTTGATCCCCAGACGTTTCCACGTTAGAGAGGTGTGTGCATCGCATCCTCGGTTATTTTTCCTCTGACCTGAAGACACATTTAACGCTTTTTCAGGTATTTTCACACACCTGTAGGTCAGACATACCTGAACTACTTCAATGACACACCTAGAGCACCATATTCCTCTTTGTCCTTGATAACTAAACCCCTCCTAATTGCAGTGTTATCTTTCGCTTACATTCTTACACATAGTTACGGTATGACAAATGAGTTTTTTGTTGAGTGAACAAATATATGAATGTCTATTCATTTGGGAAGCTGTTTGATTTATACATATTTTTGGGGGTGGGTAAAGGGTCACTAACAGTACTCAAGTGGTGGGGAGGGTGGTCTATTTAAACAGCGTACCTCAAGCCCACCTGCTAGTCAAACACCAAAGTATTTTTTCACCATTGGACACCAGTGTTACACTTCAGTCATTTAGCTGATGCTTTATCCAAGGTGACTTACAGTTGTTTAGGCTAGCCAGGGGCCTATCCCCCCTGGGTGGGGTTGGGGGCCTTGCTCAGGGGCCCAGCAGCGATGGTGTTCTTGCTGTGGCTAGGCTGGAGCTTGAACCACCAACCTACAGGGATCCCAGTCATGTACCTTAGCCACGAGACTACATGCTGCCCCCTGGCATTGGTGAGGTGTGCAAGCCCTCACATTTTCTGAAATGGTGCCCGGCACAGCTGCTGTTCTAACTCCCTCTATTGGTGTTTAGCTGCGGCCAGCAGTTCTATAGGTCGGTCCACAAAAATGTCCCCACCCTTTGGCTGCCACAGTGTTTCGCCCTAGGAGGCTGAAATTTTGGCATATTGGTCAAGTGTGTGTGTGTGTGTGTGTGTGTGTGTGTGTGTGTGTGTGTGTGTGTGTGTGTGTGTGTGTGTTTCTATCCAATTGGCTTAAAGGGGGCATGGCAGTGGGAGTGGCCTTGTCGCAAATTCAGCTATTGCGCTTGTTGAAATTTAATTATGTGTGGGCCTCTATGTGGGACACATGTTAAGATGTTTGCCTGGGTTTGGGTGCTTACGTCTCAGCTGCACCGCTACTGGCAGTGGCTGTAGATCCACTGGTTGATACTGGATGTATATCTGGCAGCTAGCAGTGCTAGCACTGCCTACTGTGTGGTGTCAAAGTGTTCAGCTCTTCAGCTCTGCTACAGTGTGCCTCTCCACTCAAAGTGCATGAGACTACGTTAACAAAATGGCTGACCATGGTTACATTATGTGTATGTAGCTGACAGGTTTGTACAGAATGACTTCAAATGCAAAGAAAGATTCATAGATTGTGGTTGAAAATATATATGAAGTGCAATATGACATCTTCTAGTTTGATAAAGAGTGATCCAAAAATTGGCATGTCAGCGAATGATTGAGTTTTTTAGCTGTCAAATTCAAGTTGCTTACTTCCCCCGTAAATTATGTTCCTGTGCTGTGCAGTGCTTTGTCATAGTTTCTTGTATATTTTATGGACGAGACATTAGTCCTGCTCCTAAAGTTACTCAGTAAATGAAGGAGGGGTTTTACTCTTCAAACTAGTTTTACCATTTTCCACTTCTCTTGCTGGCAGATCTTGCCATAAAGACAACAGCAAAACTAGATGTGCATTTATGTTTTCCTGTTATTTCTTGCCCTTTTGCATTGGTAGGTTAATATCTGACTGTACTGGTGCCAATACCTGAGACCAGGGCTACACATGAATAAGGTTTCTCATGTCCTTTCCTTCTCTGACACACCTATCAGTCTCTGTTTACATTCTCTTGTGATTCTAAAATCCTGTCCTAACTCAAACATGCATAACTGACACATTATTAGACTAGCCTTGCACAACACGGGCCATTTGTTGGTTGCTTGTTGCTAGGAGACACAAAATATAATTTTCTTTCTCACAAGGAACAGGTATTTTCTAGAGTTCCTATTCTTGCTTAACAGTGACAGTTTAGGAGAAATATGTCTGTAGTGAAGCAGCACCCAGAAAGCAAGCTGTAAAAGACAGCAGGGCGAACCAAGTTCCACTTCACCCACACACAGCAAGTCCGGAGTTTAAGTTTACTCAGAAGTACAGTCTCTGGGAATAAATAAAACCTTGCATTGCTAGTAAAGCCAACTAATCATTATGAATCCTGCAACGGATTTAAACAATAATTTACATATAAGCCCCATAAATTGACTCCTGCTGCAAACATCATGGGCAAAACTGCTCTTCCCGAACAATTATCATGTTTATGTACGTACCGGTTGGGTTTTGTCCAGTGTCCCCAGGTTTACAGGAACTGGTGCCGGCAACGTGTACTGTAGTGTGGATCGTGTGCGTGTACTCAGGTCGGTGATGCGCTGTGGGTTTTGGCCTTGTGCATTTCGTTAGCGTCGTGAACAGCGCTGGAACTCCGTGGGGTGTAAGCACCCTGCCGCTCAGCTCCTTTGTTGCTCTGAGATAACAAGCGGCATAAAGAGGCTCAGTTCTGCTAGCATTTCTCCTGGCAGTCTACGTTTACAGTACAGCACATGTACGGTTATAAGCTGATTTTAACAAAAAAAAGGTGTGCAAGTTCAGTTCAAAGTGATTGTTTCACTGTAATCTGTAATGCTTTGATACTGGCAGGTTGGTATAATTATACCTGAACCTATTCGGATCAATCAGTCTTGGGTAATTGCTTTTTCCCTAATGTTCATTGAATATGATTTAATCTTTGTGCTGCGGGTGATCTTGCCTAAGCTAACATTACCACTGAGCCGCTACACAGTTATTCCTCTCTGTCCCTTTTATCTTGTTCTCTAACCACAGAACACAAAGACACACTCGGTCTCTGACTGACACACACACACACACACACACACACACACACACACACACACACACACACACACACACACACACACACACTTTCTCACATAAAGATGCATGCACACTAATTCACTGTTTCTCTTTCACATACATGCTTATATGCATGCTCTCTCTCACACACACACACACACACACACACACACACACACAACACATCATGCATTCATTTAACAGGCTGGCTGAATTTAAATGTGAATCTGATGTACCTGTAGGTCTGTGGCATAGCCTT
This sequence comes from Albula goreensis, assembly GCA_022829145.1. NCBI lineage: Eukaryota > Metazoa > Chordata > Actinopteri > Albuliformes > Albulidae > Albula > Albula goreensis. The sequence continues at coordinate 3,737,183 of CM040743.1, forward strand.
ACCTGCACTAATTACCTAATTATTACCTGCACTAAATACCTGTCTAATCAGCAGATTGCTTTTAAAGCTTAAGACATTTAATGCCCACAACAATATACTTAATTACACTAATTATTATGTAAAATCTAAAATGATACTACGGTAACTGGCAAGCTGCCTGCGTAGCTCAGTAGTTAGTTGATAGTTAAGTTTGGACAGGAATCAGCAGGGAAAAATGAAATGAACTGGCATGCTGGTTTAAATCAGATTCCTGAATGGGAATATGGCAAAGGTACGCTCGATTATTAAAGCAGTCTGTGTTATACAGTTATTGGGGGCAGCCTATAGTCTAGTGGCTGCTAGATCAAGGCCCCCAAGCCCGCATTGGTCCCAGGGGGAATTGGCCCTGGTTAGCCTAATCAACTGTAAGTCACTTTGGATAAAAGCATCAGCTAAATGACTGTAATGTAATGGAAGTTTAAACTCATAAACCTCTGTTCTGTGTGACAAGGACAGTTGATCTGACTCATTCCCTGTCAGGTTAATGATAAACTCGTTCAAAGGGTATTGCTGCTTTTTATGGCCATATCTCATACATTACATGCTTAAGGTTGATTAGGCTCAAATCTTCTTTTTCTTGATCCATTCTGATGTTGTAGAGGTTAAATTTGCATTTGAACATTAAACCACCATTGATATGAGCTCTAGGTCTGGAAAGACATTACTTAAATAGATATAGGTGTGGATCTGACATGTGATTGGTCCTACCATTTTGACTTGCTACACCAGTGAAGGACAGCCTGACTCCAAAAACTGAAATATCGGCAAAAGTCTGAGTATTTTGCCGCCCACAAATGTTAATTTGCTGACTGTGTCCTGAAATAATATCTCTGGTGAGGTACACTCTTGCATGTATTTAAGATGTGACAGATTTCCTGTTCATGAAGTGTGTTAGCAAACAAGGGGGCATTACTTTCTAATCTAGTTTGGTGAACTCCTACATCACCAGCACTATCTGCCGCTGCATTATCGGTAAAATCAGCAAATGAGTTTGGCTGGAGATGGCCTTAAAGTTAGAGCACCTGCGTAAATGCAATTAAACCATAACTTAACTTTATGCGTGTCATCCAAATAACTGAGCCTTATCATGTCTGCTGCTCTCTGCAAGTCATATGGAAGGCTGCGTTTCTGTTTTAGTGCAGCTGAGAGCAAATGCCCAATACAGAGCTTACTCCCACTATACCTTTCACAGTATTCAATTTAAATTTTAAATAATAATCTTTGCATTTGGAATATAACAGCCACCCTGTATATGAAATATCTAAGTGACTCATGTTTTTATACGCCGATATCGTGGCAGTGGGCACGATTACACAGTGTGTGATTTTAAAATTTTAAAACAGTGAGATGAATTTTTCAAACTGTGGGAGTTTTTGAAGGAAGAGGTTTAAAGACACAAGTACTTTTTGCACAGTGCTGAATCAGAAATATGACTGTGAGTGTTTGAAGACAAGCTCTTCCTGTTTTATGACCTATAATCTGTTTCACGGAAGTAACCGGGTCCATTGAGTTTGGCAGGAGTTACGAAGCTCTCACGCTCGGGGGCATGCTCTCTCTTGTTCCACAGGTTCTGGAAAAAGAGAATAAGAGATCTGCCTGCTATTTAATGTAAATATGTGTAAGAGCAAGGGTGTCTAACTCCAGTCCTGGAAGGCCGCAGTGCCTGCAGGTTTAACTCCAGTGCTGGAGGGCCGCAGTGTCTGCAGGTTTAACTCCAGTCCTGGAGGGCCGCAGTGTCTGCAGGTTTAACTCCAGTCCTGGAGGGCTGCAGTGCCTGCAGGTTGAACTCCAGTCCTAGAGGGCCGCAGTGTCTGCAGGTTTAACTCCAGTGTGCTGGAGGGCCGCAGTGTCTGCAGGTTAAACTCCAGTCCTGGAGGGCCGCAGTGCCTGCAGGTTGAACTCCAGTCCTGGAGGGCCGCAGTGTCTGCAGGTTTAACTCCAGTGTGCTGGAGGGCCGCAGTGTCTGCAGGTTTAACTCCAGTCCTGGAGGGCCGCAGTGTCTGCAGGTTTAACTCCAGTCCTGGAGGGCTGCAGTGTCTGCAGGTTTAACTCCAGTCCTGGAGGGCTGCAGTGTCTGCAGGTTTAACTCCAGTCCTGGAGGGCAACAGTGCCTGCAGGTTTAACTCCAGTCCTGGAGGGCCGTGTCTGCAGTGTCCTGCAGGTTTTTAACTCCAGTCCTGGAGGCCGCAGTGTCTGCAGGTTTAACTCCAGTCCTGGAGGGCCGCAGTGCCTGCAGGTTTAACTCCAGTCCTGGAGGGCCGTCAGTGTCTGCAGGTTTAACTCCAGTCCTGGAGGGCCACAGTGTCTGCAAGTTTAACTCCAGTCCTGTAGGGGGCAGTGCCTGCAGGTTTAACTCCAGTCCTGGGGCCGCAGGTCTGCCTCCAGTCCTGGAGTGTCTGCAGGTTTAACTCCAGTCCTGGAGGGCCTCCAGTCCTGGAGTGTCTGCAGCTTCCTGGAGGGCCGCAGTGTCTCCAGTCCTGGAGGGCCGCAGTGTCTGCAGGTTTTTGTGCATTCTTGTCAACCAGCATGAAATGTAGGCCCTGAAAACAAGACAGTGTTTAAATAAACAAATAATAATAAAATGCATTCATGGTGTACACAAGGAAACTAGATATAATCAGAAAGAAATGCAATACAAAGATAGCAAACTTCAAAACAATGACAACGACATCAATACCCCACACTGAACAGAAGGCTTTTTTTGTGTGCTTTAAAAGCACCGATTGTGTTTCAGACTCACCACATGGTGTATGGGATCCATAGCCAGCCTAAACATGGAGAAAGAGTGAAAATGTGCAGACACAGGGGTGCTCTGAGGTGGAGCCGGGTGGGCTGTGGACACGTCCCCGTTCTCAATCGACCCAAGCCATAATGACACAGTCCTTTATCTCATTTTAGACACCCTGAGAGCACCTGGTGCAGCAGCTGCTTCAGGTTCCTGTCCAGTCAATGGCTCCGATTTTGCAATTACAGCAATAAGCTGAAACCCTGCAGATGCAATTTGCAGTAGGTTTTACTTGCAGTTACACTTATTAAATGTCAACCTTTAAATACTCAGACGTTGGGAGTGAAGTTAATTTAGCTCAGTAAAGACAATTGACTGATGAATCAGGAGGTTTAAGGCGATGAAAAAACAGCAGGTACATAGAGCTGGCCTCTACAAGCAGGAATAAGTAGCCCTGCAGGCACTGTGGCCCTCCAGGACCAGGGTAGAGTAGCCCTGCAGGCACTGTGACCCTCCAGGACCAGTGTAGAGTAGCCCTGCAGGCACTGCGGCCCTCCAGCACCAGTGTAGAGTAGCCCTGCAGGCACTGCGGCCCTCCAGGACCAGTGTAGAGTTTCCCTGCAGGCACTGTGGCCCTCCAGGACCAGGGTAGAGTAGCCCTGCAGGCACTGTGACCCTCCAGCACCAGTGTAGAGTAGCCCTGCAGGCACTGTGGCCCTCCAGCGCCAGCGTAGAGTAGCCCTGCAGGCACCGTGGCCCTCCAGGACCAGTGTAGAGTACCCCGCAGGCACTGTGGCCCTCCAGCACCAGTGTAGAGTAGCCCTGCAGGCACTGCAGCCCTCCAGGACCAGGGTAGAGTAGCCCTGCAGGCACTGCGGCCCTCCAGGACCAGGGTAGAGTAGCCCTGCAGGCACCGTGGCCCTCCAGCACCAGGGTAGAGTAGCCCTGCAGGCACCGCGGCCCTCCAGCACCAGTGTAGAGTAGCCCTGCAGGCACCGTGGCCCTCCAGCACCAGGGTAGAGTAGCCCTGCAGGCACCGCGGCCCTCCAGCACCAGTGTAGCCCTGCAGGCACCGTGGCCCTCCAGCACCAGTGTAACCCTGCCTTTTGGGATAGCTATATTAATTAATTAATTAATTTGTGCTGCATCATGAGTGTTCATTCTTTCTTTTTTTGTGTTTTTTTTTTTTTTGCACATTATCAATTTCTGAACAAATCATCATATTCGTTGAGTTTTGGTCAGTAGGCACATAAGCTTCGCTAACACAGTGCATGGTCTGGCCACTAGGCCCAGACTCAGCCCAGCAGGTTTTCCGCACAGTGCTCCATGTTGATCTGAGCTCTGTAGAGTTGACCGTGTTTGTAATGGATGTCTCTCTCTGTGTCTCCGCAGTGGAATTTGGTGTGTGGCTCTGAAAGGAAGGTCCACATCGCTAAGTTCTCCTTACTGGTGGGCTCCATATTTGGATACTTGGTGTTGGGGGTTTTGGCTGACTGGTGAGTGTTTCTCAGTGTTATTCTGTTTTCTCTGATATATAAATTAAAGTGAATATATGCATTTTTGTACACGTCCATTTATGAAATTTGTATCTTTCAAATCATATTGTCACTGGAATGTTTTTGTGTGTACTTAATTGGATGTTTACCAAAAGATGTTGCCACATTTTTGCATATACAAAGATGAAATAACTGGTGCCTTTTCTAAAATATATGCAACATTTTTTGTTTTGCAAATATTTCAGCATGATTTTTTTTCATTATTTGCTCAAATGAATTTTGAATACTCCCATCACAGACAGTAAAAAAAAACAGTCCATCAACCTGTGAACTTGCAAACCTTCCATTTCAAACGCTCCTCTCAAAACGCACAACTCTCCCTCTTGCCTACTGCGTATGCAAATAGCATTATGATGTGATCAAACATGCAAATTTACACAATATCGACCAATCAGAGGCCAGGGATCAGCTTTATCTGACAGAGTGCTGGCAGCACTGCCTCTGGTGCAGCTCCACAGCGTGAGCCCCTCACCTTAATTACCTTCTCTTCACATACACCATAAAACTGTTTACTGTATTCGCTTATGTGGGCACTCACCTTTCCTCCACCGCTCACAGCAAATGCAACAAAACACACACACACACACACACACACACACAATCATACACTCACACACACACCCACACACACACACACACACACACACACACCCACCCACTTACACACACACACACACACACACAAGCACACACTCACACACACGCACACACACACACACACACACATGCACACATGCGCACACACACACACACACACACTCACACACACACACACTACCCGTGTAGAGATCTCTTTCAAAATTTACGTGACCCTCCATGCCCACCCTTGATCCAGACCAGGATTATAAATCTGAGGCAATCAGCAGGCAATTTCAGGCCTTAGAAAAAAGGATTCTGAACTCCTTGGCGAATAAATTATTTAAATGAATCATTTAAGTGCAGGGATACTCCAAAAAGCCGCAGAAGTTACAGCAACCCTGTGATGGGCTGTCCTCCTGACGTTCTCATATATATTAGGTGAGATCTGTTCTTCCTGGCCTTAGAAAGAGGGCATTTGTACTCTACGGCTAATACATGATGTAAATTAATCACGCAAGTGCAGAAATACTCCACCAGCAGCAGAAGGTGCAGCCCTCCAGGACTGGAGTTTTAAAAACCCTGCCGTAGACTGTTCTCGTGTTATATGTGTGAGAGTGTGATCTGTTCTCGTGTCCCCCCTGCAGGTTCGGACGACGGCCCGTCCTGATCACCTCCGTGCTGTTTGTGCTGGTGTTCGGGCTGGCGGTGGCCTTCTCCGTCAACGTGCCCATGTTCAGCACCCTGCGCTTCTTCGAGGGGTTCTGTCTGGCGGGGATCACTTTGTCCTTATACGTGCTGAGTGAGTACAGCCTTTGGCTCATGGTCCTACATTCAAGGGTACCCCCCTCTGGGAGGTACGTGCCCTCTGAACAGAGTCAGAGTCACAGGTACCCCCCTCATAGAGCTACGTGCCCTCTGAACTGCCTGCACAATGGAGTGCCAAATAGGTGCCAAAAAGAAGCAGGGTGAACTCTTAACAGTTGCAAGAAAAAGTTTGTGAACCCTTCAGAATTACCAGGATATCTGCATTGTTTACTCACAGAATTACTCATGTGGTCCGATCTTCATCTGAATCACAATTACAGATGAACACAATCTAGCCGAAGCAATAACACTCGCATTGCTGTAATTCTCGTGTCTTTATTGAACACATTCAGTAACCAAGGCAGAAATCCTGATGATACCAAAGGGTTCACAGACATGGCTATTTGTCAATGGGTACCTACAAGCGGGTGTGAAGTCTAAACTGGGAGTTAATGAGAGTAGTTAATGAGGTTAAGGCTCAGGGGCTAGCTTTTACATTACATTACAGTCATTTAGCTGACGCTTTTATCCAAAGTGACTTACAGTTTATTAGGCTAACCAAGGATTACCAGTCCCCCCTGGGAGCAATGTGGGATTAAGGGTTTTGCTCAAGGGCCCAACAGCAATGATGTTCTGCGTGGGCTTGATGTTCTGGACTGGGGCTTGAACCGCCAACCTTGGGGGTCCTAGTTATGTACCTAAACCACTAGACTACAGGCTGTCTAGCTGTTGAAAGGTGATGGATGGCATTAGTATAGTGCATTAGTGTGGTGGTGTAGGGGTCCAGGTTTTACATTAAGACTGTGGATATGATTTAAAGTAATGGCAGAAGACTGCTTCAGCGCCCACAGAAAACAGAGTAGTAATACAGACCTCCCATAGCAAAGCTCCCCTCGGCCGATTAGCTTGCGGCCGCTGTGGTTTTCAATGTTTTGTGTCCATGACTGCATGGCTAAAGAGTTCGTTTTTTTTTGCATTTGCAGGGTGTGGTTTTCATCAGAATGGCAATTACAACTGTGTGCAGATGTCTCTTGTTGAACCCTGTTAGGGCGAAGCTACACTCAGCTGTAAATAACCGACTTGTCTGAACCAATCAAACATATTGTTTCTCTCCAGAGCCTATGTGGTGATTGGTCCAAATCATTGAGTCACTAATACAGTGCGGTAGCTCCTCCCATTTTTCATTCAAGAAGTCCTGAATCCCCCCTTCACTACTGCTTTCCACTTTTGGATGTGTGCAATACCTCTGGCTTAGACATCTTATCTAATCAGCTACTTTAATCTACATACTAACAACCAGCATGTAACACACTGTAACAACCAGTAACACACCAGTAGCCATGTAACACACTGGCCCAAGAGGGAAGGTTTGCGCCTTCATCCTTCACCATAATTGAAGATGGCAGTGAAAATGAGAGGCTGAGTATCAGCACACAGGGTTGTGTAATAGGTCCCTCTATGGCCGCATTGTGGGTGCCTATGTGAGCAGACTAATGGCAGACAGGTGCACATTGCTCTTAAGGAGGCCTGTGCTGAGTGGGATTACTTTGGTAGGGGAATTCCAAGAGACCGGCATGGTTTCCACCTTAAAAAAAACCCTGGCACAGATGGCCCGGCTCTCCAGCGTGCTGTCTGTCTAAACGGTTGCCGTGGAGACGTCAGGTGGATCACATGAGCGGAACCTGTGGAGTGTCAGGAATCTGATTTCCAGACGAACGGCTGGGCGAGCTCCAGCGTGGAGCCGAGGCGAGGCAAGCCGAGTGTCCATGTTATGGAAACAGGGAAAGAAGTGATATTGCCTGATGCTTTAGCATGGTGTCATGTGGAAACCTGGCTGGGATATGCATTAAGGAGCGGAATGCATAAACATGTTGTTTACCTGTGCCCTGGCTTTTCTTAAAACCCTACCTTCCAGGAGTCCGGTAGTTTTCCTCTCCGACCTCACAGGAAGGCCCGAAGGTTGTCGCAACCGGTCGGGTTCTGTTGGGAGGGTGTTTCTCGATAAACAGTGTCGCGCATCCTTGGCTTTGGTTTGTAAACTCTCCACTGCGGTGCAGATTTAATGATCTGTAATGAGGCCTACCTTTCCTGAGTACGTATCTCTGTGGGGATGTGGGAGGGAGCCTCAGTGACTCAGTGAGTCAGTGACTCAGTGACTCATGACTCCATGGTGTGATTCATGTGTTTATATGTCTCATGATCAGAAACCAATTGGCAGTAATAATAATAAAAATAATACATATTTAGTACATTTCACAGAGCTATTGTTTGAAATACTCATACCTGCAAGTATTCCATCAGGTTTTGCTAAAACTTGTGGAGTCCATGCCAGCTCCAGTGCACCCTGTCATTAAAGCAAAAGTGGGACATACTGAAAACTAAGACATTCTGTAAATTAATGTACATTTTTAAAAGAACAAGCTATTCTGGCTTGTTGTTTCCCTGTGGCAGTCTAACTGATTAAAAGTAAATATGGAAATCGATACGGAATATTCACAGTTCATGAATATAAATGAATATGAAATATTCACTTTGTGTCACATTAATATCTGTTTCTGACACATGGCATTAAAATCATCCCTCATTAGAAACAGAAAGCATATAATGAGAAACAATTAACGTCTATAATAGGATTGTGAACCGCTGACCTGTCTAAATGAGACTATTCTAGCACATTTGATTAGAGAACATGTAAATATGGAGTATAGAGTATGTACTTTCCACTCTCTGCCTCCAGAAAAAACCAAGGCTTTTGCTAACGTTGCACTGAACCTAGCTTGGTACTATTTTGGTACTCCATGTGGTACTAAAATATGTTAAAAATTCATTGTTGCGGTTGTGAGTTGTGTGTGGTGTAAAGCAGGAGAACAATCTAAAGGTTAAGGGGATTGGCTGAGGAAATATGAGAATGCAAAGGTATGGGGATAAAGTATGCTAACAGCCAAGCTAGCAGCCTGAGTGGACAGCCCTGCAGCCAACGAGAAATCAAAACTGCAACCTGAGATCAGTAACTGGATTTACAGCACTTGAGGGAGAAACAGGAGAAGGAGATAAGTACCCTTAAACTCTTAATTATCCCTGAGAATATTTTTTTTTCTCATTTCTCGTGATTCAAACAGCCGGTTTAAATTCACCAATCACCATCAGATAGCTGGTGTTTAATATCACTTTATTATAACAGTGAAACATTTTAAACAGTTTCAGATGTAATTGAGGGAAACGTAATATGCTAATCTGCTGCTAATGGGTGTTTAGTAAATTGGCATGCTTGTTCATTGTGTAAAACAATAAAAAACATGTAGAGGGATATCATCGGTTTCAGGGTTAGTTCTCTGCTGCTCTTCCACGTGGGTCATGTGAAGCAGAGGATTCTGGGAAGTGTAAGTAAGTTTCTCGGTGACCACATTGTAGGCAGTGTAGGTAGAGCACTCGAACCATGGCATGGAGCAGTTGTTGAACTCCAGTCCTGGAGGGCTGCTGCGTCTGCAGGTATTTGCTCCAGTCATTCAGTACCACGGCACTGGATTTCACTAACTGGTTTACCTCCCGGTCCCAGGACGCGAGCCAAGTACTGGAATCAGGAGCTGCAGTGCGTGGTTTAAAGCAAATGCATGCAGACACAGGTCAATACCCCTGTCCATTTTGAATGGTGAAAATAGAACAACACAGTCCATACAGGCCTGGAAGTATTATTAGCCGTTAGCCTTAAGGTAGTTTCTGCACTGGACTGTAAAGAACAGAGCTAGGCTGTGAAACGGGCCTTCATTAGACATGGCAGAAACTCCTTGGGTAGAGTGATGCTTCCGACCCTAAAAATAAAGCTGACCCCCCTGTCACAAGCCCCTGCTAGTGATTTTCCATCTTAAACGTGTAGCCTGGAATCGCAGCGAAGCCTGAGCAATCACATGAAGGAGTGGCCTTGAGTCACTGCTCCATCATAAGATGCTCATTGGCACCTGGTCAATGCTGGAGGCACTGGGGTGCAGTGCCAAGTGAGAGAGGGAGGGAGAGAGAGAGAGAGAGAGAGAGAGAGAGAGAGAGAGAGGAGGAAAGGAGGTGGAAAGAGACAAACAGAGACAATACAGTGGGTGAGAAACAGTGCGATGAAGACAGAGTAGAGAGAGAGAGAGAGAATGAGAGTGAGAGAGAGGGAGTTTTAGAGGGGGATTCAGAGAGGGCTGTAAGACAACAGGGGAGAGAAAGACAGACAGTGGAGAGACTTTGACTTAATAAAACATTTATTTAGCCTGTCATTAAGAGAAGGGCGTAGGGTACAATCAAACGTTAGCCATACCAAAACATACAGGTCAGTCAAACCAAATCAAAACCACAAGATATGCTTAATGCTTAAATTATATGCATCTTTAAAAAATATCATACATAAGGAAGACCCTATAAACAAGTGAAAACAAAAAAAAACAAAAACCCTGTACCAACTCCACAAAAAAGACAGAGGAGAGAGAGACAGTGAGAGGAAGGTAAAAGAGGGAGGATAAAGAGAAAGATTTTGAGTGAAGAATAGGGTGAGGGTGAATGAGAAAATAGGAAGATGAAAGACAGAAAAAGATTAAGGGATGGTGAAGAGGGACAAAGGAGAGAGAGCTAGAGAGACAGACTGCAGTGGAGTCCATATCCTGTTCACCATGGCAGCCCTGCCAAACCAGTGCCGTGGCATGGCATAACCATCGCAGAAGAGAAAGGTTCTCATTTTCCCAGAAAAGGTACTGATCTCAGGAAGGCATATGTAAGCCCGCGATAAATGATAAATGATAAATGTTAAATGTTGAATGATAAATGATAAATGTCCTTCAGGGACAACAAACAGAAAATAAGATACAAATGATGCATATCTCGGCCTTGAGAAGAGCTCCGGGGGGAGCTTACAGCCAACTGGAAGAGAAGACGTGAAGGGTATTTTATGCCTTTATAAGGCGATACACAAAGACGAGTTGTAATTTTGTGCAAAATATTAACATCAGGAATTGTATGAGGAAAAATACGTGGGGGCAAGAGCCCTGTTCCTCCACAGACATTGTGGGCTGAAGCTGAGACTTTCACGGAGCTAGAAGAACTGCCATTTTGTTTTTGAAGAGGGGAGAGAAAGCCCTTCAGTTGCCTCTTGCAAACCTCCAATTCAAATAACAATGGCAGAATAAAAGCAGTCCCACTTATCTGTGCTCCTGACTATTTTTATTTAGCCGCTTTTTTTTTCTTGTGCTCCATTCATCGCAGTTCCATTCATTTGCCTTGGCAACATAAGTATGTACTTATCATGCCAATAAATCCCGTTTTAATTATGCATCTTAATTTTAGAGACAAAGAGAGAGCGACATCTCCCCCAAAGTGCTCTACAGTTCTGTGTGATTTCTGCAGATGAGGGCTCTGTCTAAACAGTGCCTTTATATGCTGTTCTGCCAAATACAGCACAGCCTAAAAATGACACGGCATTGTCTTTCCACCGCTTCTATTTTTTTTTTTTTTTTGGTGAATATCTGTTCTGTCTTTCAGTTTCATCCCTTGCCCTTTTCGGGCATCAGGTTTTTAACGGCCATTTCGGGAAGTATTATTTTCCACAGAGAGCTGTCGATGCTTGGAAGAGCTTGCCAGGTCGTGCAGTAGAGGCAGAGACTCTGGAGTGCTCAAGTCAAGGCCTGATGCAGTGCTGGATGCTCTCTTGGCAAAAGCCAATCTAGATGCCATTATGTGAGACACCATTATGCAATCTGCACGCGGTTTCATTCCAGATGTAACCCCCACATTTTGTATGGAGGCTACTCTTGCAGCCCTGGGGCCCCCGGAGGCCCATAGTGGTCAGAGGCCCCTGGCCATGGGCCCCGTTGGGCTGGTCCATAATCTGTGCTTGTCTCTGGACTATAGGTAAATAATGAGACTAGTTGGTTTTAATGGCCTGTTCTTGTAATCACATGTTGTTGTTAGTATCCCTAACTGGCTATAATAGGCCCTAAGGTACCATTCCCAATCCCTACCTGGTTTTCCAGCCAGTAAACCGCTGGGTTCACTCCCTTTCTACTCAAATACTCTGCTTTAGTCTATAGGTCCCCATTTTAATGGTCTGAAAGCATGACTAAAGACTATCAGTGGTCACAGTAAAGCATATCAACCTGAGTTATTTCAGCCATTTTTATATCAGAACTATGTGGCCGAAATTTCACACACATAATGTGACAGTAATGTGGCTCTTTTTGTAATTGTACTGCAGGTTTGGACTGTGGAAATAGAGCCCTATAGGTTGATATGTGAGGCATCCCCCATGTGTCCAGGGTTTGTGCGTCTGCTGTTTGTCTGACAGAATTCATTGCTTTCCTACTCTGATGCCTGTTTTCTTGTGTGAACCTTTGTTTAGTTTTTCAATGCTGTCAAAACTCAGATACGGCATTCTGCCACACGCCCCCAAACGGCAGTGTAATTCAGACTGTGTTTGGGCCGCCCAGGGTGATAGCGGTGGATAGCACAGGTCCAAGCCTTTGAAACGGTGACCTTCAGGAATTCCTTCCTCTGGGACACTGCCCTTTGTTAGCCTGTGAGTGGCCTCATCCTAGCCTGTCCTACATAGCATGGAGGCTGAGTTAATGAGCTTTGTGTTGGGTGAGGTGATATTTAATAAGCCCTAATCTAAGGCTCAAATATGCATGGGGTAGGCTTAAGTCCCGCTGTCACCTTGACACAGTCTAATGCCTGTACACCAACAGCATTGATGAGTCCGTGTCTTTCTGTGAATAAATGGGCTTTAGCTGAATCCGTTGAGCTTTTTTAGCAAAGCCATGGGGAAGGAATCAATCAGGGTTTCAGATCTAAAGTGAAAGACAAGAAAGTTACTTTTAATCATCATGTCAGTATTCGGTTCAGCTATACTCATTTACTCATTTGAATAAGACATCTTTTAATACCACAATAGAGTAGTCTGCATGCCAACCCCTACCTCATTGTGCAACAGTGACACCTCTGGTTAAGTGGGGTACTGCATCCTGCCTGCACCAGATGCGTAGTGAATGAGGTCATCCACTGAAATGATTGCACTGAGGAAAGACAGGGGAAGTTTGCTATGTGCATTTTTGGGTGATCTGCATTCTTGACTGTGCTGTCCCAAATTCCTGAAGGCAGGCTCTGAAATATGATTTTGCAGGAAAAGAGGGTGAAAAGAACAGCAATAATTTTTATCAAAATGGGTGTTTTTCTGCACAGCAGAAGACATTATTATTTTTTTTACTTGTGTGAATTTACAGTTATACTCTAATCTTTTGCTCTAAGCTATAACATTTCAGTGTTTTTAGTCAGTGGGTTGGTTAGACATAAGATAGTCGGTCACTAATAGACGACCAGAATAACTTAACTAACTTTGCTGGGCTACTCTTCTTGCAATCTGATTTTTGCCAGCTAATATCTGATAGCATTTTTGGTTGGCCAAGGTCGTGTTTCATTTCACTCACCCACCTATTTCTGATTGGTCAGAAGCAGTGACTGAGCAGTGGATCATTAGCAAAGCATTTCCCTAGCGCCGGTCCACATCCACAGTGACAGGTTAGCCAGGCTCTCAGTAATGAGGCACTAGAGTTTGTAGATGGTCGCATGGAATGTCACAGGCCTGTCATAGTATTTATGAGAGAGACCCCACCGTCCTGCCCTAAGGCTGTTCTAATTCACAGCGTCATGTGAAGTAACACAAGCCCCCTTAGGGGGAAAGTGAGGGCACTTCAGCTATTGCCCTCAGCAGATCTTAGCCTCGTATGTCTGGCTCATAATTATGACATCATAACTATGAGCCTGACCATAGTTTGTCTGCGCTAATCACAGTGAAGTGATCAGAGGAAATCTTCTTCCTGGTCAGTGTTTATTGTATGCTGTCAATCTTTGTCCTGTCTACATATGACTCAGCAGTGCCTGTGTGTGTGTGTGTGTGTGTGTGTGTGTGTGTGTGTGTGTGTGTGTGTGTGTGTGTGTGTGTGTGTGTGTGTGTGTGTGTGTGTGTGTGTGTGTTTTTTTGTGTATGTTATGTGCAGTGTATGTGTGCATGTGTCTGTATGCCTTTTATGTGTATATGTGTTGTTTTTGGACATCCTCCATCCATTCGTGCATTTATTGTCTCAATGTTCTGTCATACTGTCATATCTCTTCAGTACACTGTGGTGGTCTGACTGCTGTCTGATATTATATTTTGCATGTAATATCAAAGCTTAGGGCTTTAGTTGGATGAAAGTATTTCCCATGAAATATGCAGAGCTAGGGGTGGGTTGAGCTCCCTTCCACCGACAGCAGACATTGATAATGCAGAGTAATTGTGGTTTCGCTCACAAATGCTGTTTATTCGTTGTCAGATCTGTTCTTTCGATCAGCGATGACAGTCTCACTTTGCATCCAGAGCGACAGACAGAGAGAGAGAGAGAGAGAGAGAGAGATGGAGACAGCGAGACGTTTGCTCAGCTAGACAGACAGCAGCTGCAGACAGTCAGCACCATCAGAGAACCCAACCGAGAGATTATAAATATAATGAGCTTGTTATAATGACTCATTCCTGTTATGATGACCCAAACTGTGACGAATATAGGGCTTCATAAGCTTACTTCTGTTACTCTGTTCCACAGTGCAGAAAGGGTGAGGTTAAGTTCATTAAACTCTGTATGCAAAGCTGATTGGACGCCTCCCTGTGGGTGAATGACCTTGTTTCTGTGCCGTGTTCAAACCAGGTTGTGATTGACGTCTGCTTTAGCCAGTCAGTGAGCAGACTAATGACAAGCTCCTTAAATTTCATTGGCTCAGGTAATACTGATACAGGTGAAAGGTTTTATTACGATCGTATGCTTTTGCAGGAATTATGCAAGACTCACTTCGAGTCACATAGGCATGTGAGTGTGTGTGTGTGTGTCTGTTTTTTTTGTGTGTGTGCATGTGTATGTGTGTGTTTGTGTGTGTGTGCGTGTGTGTCACTGAGGTCTTTCTTTTACTGAAGAAATACAGAGGGGTACAGAGTGCGGTAGGCTCATATAGAGGGATATAACGTGGCATTAGGTGACTGAGTATATAGTGGTATATAGTGTACTTTGTGGTACATTAAGAAAAGAAAATACTATTTCCACAGCATAGAATACAGGGGCATAGATTGGTGTGGTGAATAGGGAGGTATAGAATTGAATGAGGCTGAAGAGTGAGAGTTTGATGGTGTATAATGGGGTATATAGTGGTATGGGTGAGTGGATGGGTTTACAGTAGTATAATAATAATAATGGAGTAATGATCATTTAAGAATGTTTTATGGATTATAGATTATGTTATGTTTGAGTAGGGAGGTATAGAACTGAATGCGGGTAGAATTTGTGGGTTTAGTGGTGTGTAGAGGGGTATACAATGGCATGGTTGAGTAGTTGGGTTTTTTTTGTGGTTTACAGAGTAGATCAGAGTGGAGTGGTATGTGTTGCAGAATGGGTTGAATAGTCGTGTTTTAATGGTGTAGGGTGTAAAAGAGAGATGGAGAGTGGGAGTAGGAGGTGGACATATGGGGTTGAGCAGGGCCCTGGTGCTTTTGGGCTGTTCTCTGAGCTGTTCTCTGAGCTGTTCGGGGCCTGCTACAGCCTGCTCGAGGCGTGCCCTTCCCATGAGCCTCTCTGGTGTGTCAGACCTGGCATCTCCGAGCGCAGGAACAGGTTCGGCTGATGATGTCACCACAGAAGCCTCAGATACCCCTGCGGGGTGGGTGGAGGGGGCGGGGGTGGGCGGACCGTGTGACAGGAGCACGCCCCATGTGCTCACCCTCCCCAGGTGTGGTGAGGGATGCGATTCTCATGCTGCCTTAAAAAAAAAAAAAAACATAGAAACTCGTATCTCCACCAAGCTTTTCAGGAAATCATAAAAGCTGTTGTGTGATTAAACTGAATGAGACCATTTTTAGTCATGCTGTGTTTCGAATAGACTTGATTAATCACAGAGCTGTGATTCAGTGTCCGTGTGGTTTAATGGTTAGGGAAATGAGTCTATAACTCAGACGCTTCAGGTTTGTTTCCCAGGTGTGCGGCTGTCGTTGTACCCTTGAGCAAGGTTCTTATAACCTGTATTGTTTCAACGAGATTGGTGCATTTTAATAAAATAATAACTTGCAATATAAAAATTTGTATAAAAATTTGTATGTGGTACACATGCCTCAGAAAGCATCTATTATGCAAAAATGGAAACAATTTTCTTTTTTAAACCAGTTATTTGTCTCTCATATGGAGAATGATGTCAGTCTAACTGCACAACGTTTTGTATCTGAAGTTTGAAGTTTGTATCTGAAACACCAGCGGTAGTTTATGTGGTAAGAAGAGAGGAGCACAGAATGACAACAGCTGGCCATTTAGCCCAACTATGCTCAACATCTACCTACAATATACAGAGAATATCGCACTGTATCAACCCTGGACATTAACACTGCAAGGGGCATTGCCTGTTCTTCATATTTAGTCCTAATCCTGAAACCTACTCTTGTTTTTTTTATAATGCAATGAGGTATAAAACTGTGCCACAAAACTCTAAAACCACCTTGAAAATAACTTTTAAGTGCTGTGGACATGGTAGGTCAAACTCTACATTTTTTTCTGCCGGATCTCCTTGAGACAGAGAGAGTTTGTGAGAGAAAGCAAGTGAGGGACAGAGTGTGAAGAGTCATCTTGATGTAATGGAGCAATGCTGTCAAACCTGGGCCCCGGCAATAAACGTGAACGAGAGAAAAATGAAAGATTTTTTTCCTCATGTAGTCATTTTAGAGGAAGTAATGTTAGTGGCTTTTCAGAGGTTCTCTAGTCAGAGAGCACAATTAGACTTTGCCAAAGATTTTAGAAGCTGTGGTCACCTGTAAAAAAAAAAAAAAAAATAGGAGTAGCAAAGAAAAAATGTGCTTGACGACAACTCCATTTAGAGGCTTATTCTAAAAGGAAGGAGCTGTTATTGATTGGAGGACACAGCTTGGCAGCCAAGTCTTTGACGTTCTTTGGAGAGCTGGCTTTTGCCCGCTCATGTAATGAGATTTCACGCAGATTCCTTGAGCTGTCTCCATGCGCACTCGCTACTACGGGCAGGTAAGGTCATCCCTTCACCCCTCCATCTCCCGTCGGTTTGTTGTCGTGACAACAGCGGTGTTGGTGTTGATTTTGGGGTTTGTGTTCCTCTTCAGCTGGAACTTAATGTTTTTCCGTTCTTGGTTTTGCTTATACAAAGGTGAATAGAGACAGAATCAAACAAACAGTCAAATAATTACACCATGGCCCTCCGATAATTTAAATTAACACCCTTGACTTAAATGATTAATTATTAATTACTATAATCACTTGCAAGGGGCGGGATCTACAGTACATGAATGTGTAATTTGAGGATGAAGTATTCCTTTAATTGATTAATTTAAGTCATTGATTTAATTTTCACACTACCTTGGAACTGAACTTGCAGCCCCCAAGTTTCTAGGGTAGCTCCCCTCCCCACTGCTTGTCCTATACCCTGCCAGAGGACAGGAGTAATACAGGCTTGAGTAATAATTGAGTAATGATACAGTAGTTGAGTAAAGCATAGTAATCACTGCATAAGGTGGGAGTATGGGTTCTGATCAGTACTCTGATAGGACAGTAGAGATGAGGTCTAATACGCTGCCTCTCTGGGTATCTCACTGGCCTTACCAACCAGCCAATACACAGAGGTACTCTTCCTTCCCTTGGTGGGTAAAGTTCACATTTTCGCTGAGTTTGCGCTGCCTCCAGAACCAGACTCTGCCTCTGTAGCGCCCCCTGCAGGCCTGGACCACAATGCAAAACAATGAAATTCTAACAGATATTGTAACCTTAAGTTTCAGACATTAACTCAAATTTGTTTTTATACCTGTGTTTTCCTGCCAAGATTTTTTTACTTCAATCAGTATTGTATTCCTCATGTCAACACATCTTGTCCAGTAATTTTTCTCATCCCATTAAAAGATAATTTTGCTTATTTTAATTTTTTTTTGCACATCATCTCATAGTAGATGTTGAATTTTTTTACAGTGCAGATTGTTCTGATCACCTAGTAATCAGTTAGAGAAGTATTTTTAAATGCTTACTAATAACACAGTATATATTAAGTCCAGAAATCCAGGGACTGTACATGTCTGAAAGTTAAATCTAGATTTGCCAGGTTTTGACATATATTGACAAAGCTATTAATATTTAATTTCTGTCAGGTTATGGTAAATCATACAATACTATAAATGTGCTTCAGAAATGGGCTGCATTGTCTTCATTCCTTTTGTTATTTGTTTACTGTAAAGGTGTGAATTGATCATAATAATATATTTTTTTAACCTTTATCTGGCCAACAAAGTCCCACTAAGACACAGAGCATATTTTACACACATGGCATTTTTTCTGCATATGAGAAGCATGCCAGGTCAGGACACCCCCGGGTGCTGTGCCCCCCTCCCCCTCCACCCCCCATCCCCCTGTCCTCTTTCCCCCAGCTGCTCCAGTCACGAGTCAGCTTCCGTAACGGAATCTTCAGCTGAGTCAGCTGACCTGCATGGCTGGTCAGGCTACGCCACGCTATGCTACACTACCGTATGAGAGCATGTCTGTCACGGATCCCCCCCCCCCGCGTATGTGTGAAAAACTCAGACACTGCAGTCAGTCAGCTGAGAGGGGTGGGGGTGATGGGGGGCTCGAGAGAGAGAGAGAGAGAGAGAAAGCAAGAGAATGAATGCAAGAGAGGGAGAGAGAGAGTGGGAGACAGATTGAAAGGGAAAGAGGAAAGACTCTTTTTAGGGTTTTGTACCTGGTTTCGCCTGCCTGGTTTTTGTTTGTGAGAGGTGGGGATTTGTCACTGCAGAATATCGGCTCAGTGTGTTTGTGTGTGTGAATGGAGACACATGAGAAGAGGGAGACAGGACACAGCTATTCTCAGGGACAGAGTAGGGATAGATAGACAGAAAGAGAGAGAGAGAGAAAGAGACTGGTCACTCTTTTTGATGTCAGCATTGTGCATATCAGAGTGAATGGTGTTAAGGCCTGCCTGGTTACTGTCGGATACGGGGAGTTAGGGCGGCCGCATGCCGATGGTGATGTGACCGCGGCAGCACTAAGGCAGGGCGTTCTGTTGCATGACTGAGCGAGTCTTTGGCTGGCCTCAGTACAACAGGTCTTTGTGCCATTGATACACTTTCAGATTACACACACACACACACACACACACACACACACACGTATCAGACTTCTTACTTACAAACAGACAAAAATGCACACGTACGTGAGGGCACACACACACAGCATTTAAGCATCATGCACATACACACACTCAAACACACAGTCAGACACACACACACACACAGCATTTAAGCATACATGTACACACACTGAACACACTGAACATGAAAGCACACAAATATGTACTCACAGTATGGACACAAACACACATGCAAGGCACGCATATGCAAACACACACGATATTGAAAATACATGTATACACACACTCACCCAGAATGTAAACACACAAATATATACACACACAGAGCAATTAAGCTGTCATGTATATACACACACAGCATACACACACACACACACATGCACATGTACATACGCAAGCTTGCATGTACACAAACACACAGAATGTGAACATGCACACACACACACACACACACACACACACACAAAAACACACTGCAGCAGATCAGTGTCTAAATGATTAGACTCAATAACCGTTACACAGCCACAGTATGATATTAAAGTCTGAGGAAAGACTGTGAGCCGATGCACAGGGGATATTTCCAGCAAGATGACATGCTGACCCAGTGGCCAGGCCCGTGTTTCAATACCTGGCACTGTGGCTGAGATCCAGTCATCTGACAGAAGGGAGAAAGGGCCACTCTGTCACCCAGGAGAGAGAGAGAGAGAGAGAGAGAGAAAGCGTGCCATGCGCCACCTAGTGGTCACGTCAGGAATCACAACCACTCCAGTGTGCTCTTACCCAGGTGGTGGTATTTTTCAGTTGCATATTATTTTTTGGCGTGGGTGCCAGGGGTGTAGCAGTGACTCAGGAGTGTAGTACAGTTAATGAATAAACATTTTTATGAAATTAAGGTGGGTCATACTGTCACTGCCCCCCCCAAAAAAAAAAGAATAAAGAAACAAGGCTGGTGGTGTAGTATAGAGTAACAGTTGGGACCTGGGCTTAACTTAGATGTTTATTCCCTGGCAGGACACTGCCAAAGTACAGTACGTAAAAGTGTCCAACTGTGCAAAATTACTGTGTAAAATGACTGTATGTAACTGCATTACTTAAATCAGTTCAGCAAATTAGTAAGATTTAGCTCAGCAAAGCAATCTGTCTCATTCATTGGATGGCGCTGCATTGCTCGCCTGAACGGCCATTCTGATTTTTTTTTTGAATGACTTGTTTCAGGGGTTAAATAAAAAGGGGACTTTTCGGGGGTGATGGCTTTGTGATGGAGCCAGAACCGGGTCCAGCTCAGACATGGCTCACACCCCAGCGCCGGCGCTGAATGGAGAGAATTATTCGCGTCCTTAGCGGGGGCTCCTGATTGAGATTCTGGGGCTTATCTGTGGGACAGATTGGCAGTGTATTATCCAAACTCTGTCACCTTGAAATGGCCCGTCTGGAACGTACCATTACTCACACAGAAAAGGGGGAGGGTAATGGGTGGGATTGAGTTCAAATGTAACATTTGGCGGTGCAACGATAAACGAAACTGACTGAAGAGCAGATGCAAAGATGTTTTTAACTGTCCTCGCTCGGGGGCTGAGGTGTTTTGTCTGGCGGGGTGGACGTTAGGTGCTGAGAAGGGGGTGGGGGGGTGATGCGGGCAGCGTTTGGGCAGAGTGGACTGCCCCGCACACTAATGAGGGTGTGAATGAATCAAAGGTTTGTGGGGGATGATGTGCGTCCTCTTTCAGTCAGGGAACGGTGTGTACATGTGGAGCAGATGACCGATTGCTTTCTCTCCTACCCTTCTCTTTCCCTCTGTTTTTCTCTTTCACCCTCTCTTCTCTTGCCTTCTTTTGTCTGTCACCCCCCCTCTCTCTTCTGTCCCTCTTCCTGTTTTTACATACACCCTCCCCCTCTCCCCCTTCCTCTTTCTCATACACTGCCACTCTTCACATCCCTCTTTTCATCCCCTATTCTTTCTCCCTCTATCCTGTTCTCTCTCTCCCTCACTCTCTCCTCTGTGCATCTATACCATCCCACTATCCTTTGATGCCTTTCACCCCTCTTCTTCCTCTTCCCCGTCTCTCTCTCTCACTCTGTCACTCTTCACCATCTCTCTTTCAACACCTGTTCTTCCTCCCTCCCTCTCTTCCTCCCTGTCTCCCTCCCTCCTTCCCTCTCTGCCTCCCTGTCTCCCTCCCTCCATCCCTCTCTCCCTCCCTGTCTCCCTCCCTCCTTAACTCTCTCCCTCCCTCTCTCCCTCTCTCTCTCTGTCCCTCCCTCCTTAACTCTCTCTCTCTCCCTCCCTCTCTCTCCCTCTCTCTCTCTCTCTCTCCCTCCCTGTCTCTGTCTCCCTCCCTCCTTAACTCTCTCTCTCTCCCTCCCTCTCTCTCTCCCTCTCTCCCTGTCTCCTCTCACTCCCTCCCATCTCTCTTTCAACACCTGTTCTTCCTCCCTCCCTCTCTTCCTCCCTGTCTCCCTCCCTCCTTCCCTCTCTCCCTCCCTGTCTCCCTCCCTCCTTAACTCTCTCCCTCCCTCCCTCCCTCTCTCTCTCTCCTCCTCTCTCTCCCTCCCTCCCTCCTCTCCCTCTCTCCCTCTCTCTCTCTCTCCCTCCCTGTCTCCCTCCCTCCTTCCCTCTCTCCCTCCCTGTCTCCCTCCCTCCTTAACTCTCTCTCCCTCCCTCCCTCTCCTCTCTCTCTCTCTCTCCCTCCCTCCTCTCCCTCTCTCTCTCTCTCTCTCTCTCTCTCTCTCTCTCTCTCTCTCTCTGCAGGGATTGAGCTCTGTCTGCCCCTATGGAGATTCAGAGTCACCATGGTGGCTAACTTCGTGGTGCTGGCAGGGCAGCTGCTGATGCCAGGCCTGGCTGCCCTGTGCAGAGACTGGCAGGTCCTGCAGGCTGTCATCATCTGCCCCCTCGTGCTCATGCTCTCCTACATCTGGTGAGTGTCCTCAAGTGCCCACTACAAGTGCCCACTACAAATGTCCTCACCTAGGGCTCACTACTAGTGCCCAATACAAGTGTCCTCACCTAGAGCTCACTACTAGTGCCCAATACAAGTGTCCTCACCTAGGGCTCACTACTAGTGCCCAATACAAGTGTCCTCACCTAGAGCTCACTACTAGTGCCCACTACAAGTGTCCTTACCTAGGGCTCACTACAAGTGCCCACTACAAATGTCCTCAGCTAGGGGTCATTACTAGTGCTCACTTCAAGTGCCCACTACAAGTGCCTGCTGTAGGTGTCCTCAGCTAGTCCCCACACAGTGTCCCCTATTAGTGCTATATGAGGTTATATACATAACTCAACCTTTATCACAGCATATGCTACACACACACACACACATATGATATGATAAAAGTTCCAGATATATATAGTCGTCTTGAATGTATATTGTACAGAGCACATGCCACAAAGAGGTATATTTGCAAATGGTGCCAACACCCACTGTTTACTCCTAATATCCTTGTCCAGTGTCACCTAAAGTGTCCACAATGTCTTCATAATTAATACATGACCAATCCTTGACCGGTGAGAAATAATCAAACTGGCCTTGTACCAATATGTTTGGGCGTATGTTGTAAAGTACACTGCATTTGGCGAAATGATGATATGTACTTCTACAAGATAGATGTCAATTCAGAGCATATGCCCCAAGGAGGAACATTTGCCAATGGTATGTATATATCCTCTGCACAGGATTTTTCCAGAATCGCTGCGCTGGCTCCTGTCCACCCAACAGTACTGCCGCGCCAAGCGACAGATGTTCCGCATCGCCAAGAAGAACAAGGTGGGCGAGACAGACGCGGACGAGGTTTTTGCAGGTAAGAAATGAGAGGGGGCCCGCCCCACCCGCCACTCCGTTTGCTATTTTAGCAACCCCCGTCCCCGTCCCCCGTCCACGTGTGGAGCATGTTCAGAAGCGGCGGTGAGAACAAGCTTCTCAGCCCATCTCCTCCATTCCACTCATGACATGAAGAGCGAGCCTGTCTCAGCGAGTCAGGGTGCCGGCCTCTCTTTCGCTCGGTGACAGCATTATTCCCGTCACCACTAGCTCCTTCCTCATGAATAATTCTCTCTGTGCTCAGCCTCTTTCTAGTAGCGGTGTCTAATTCACTTTTTATGGTGAAATCCACTCATTGAAATTCAGTAGCTTCTTCTCCTCACCTCACCCCCCCCCCTCCCTTACATTTGGATTTCAACACTTTTGGAAAGACAACCTTTACCAAAAGCTACAGGGCAATTTAAGTCTGTCCTTATCAGTCGTGTTTCAACTGGAACTTATCTTGTTTCTCTTCTCTTTTCTATTTTCATAATGTTGCGACAGACACTGAGTGGTTTTCAACTAGGGGACGGAATAGCCATCTGACTATAAGACTTGTTCTTAATGTAAAGCAGAAGTTAGACTTCCCACTGAATTCCTCTGTTGTCGGCTCAGCATACTGTCTTATTATGGGCTGTGTTGTGTGTAATCCAACACCCTGAGTGTTTTATTTGTGTAAAAAGGACCCTTTCTTAGTAATTTTTGGTTTTGCTAACAGTGTAGCACAATGGTCTGGAAGCTGGGCTAGTAACTCAGAGGCTGCAGGTTTCATTCCAAGGTGAGGCACTGCCATTGTCCTCTTGAGCAACGTTATTTCATCTGAACCACTCCAGCAAATACCCAGATGAATAGACGGGTAGTGTATAAAAAGAAGTAATAAGCAGTGAAGGAGACTTTGGATGAGAGCATCGACTAACTGCCTTTATGTAAATGCTTCATATTTTGTGCGGTCGAGTGTTAAGTTGTGAAGTGGGAGAAGCTGCTTTCTGTGGAAGCCCTTTGTGTTTTAATAGAGTCCTCCTACACTGAGAGCATAGAGGGACCGTGTCAGTGTGCTGCCCAGGATTCCTGCAGCAAGAAAAAGAACTGTGAAAAATGAGAGAGAGAGAGAGCGAAAGCTTTTACTCACATAATTACTCATATGATTACTGCGGCTCACTCGTTTGGTGATGTTTCTTTTCAGAATGCATTTGAATCTGTATTTGAGAGTGAGGGAAAGAGAATGTTTACTGATTGTTGTCATTACTGTAATTACTGTTTACTGAATGTACAGTGTTTACAAATTATTGCTGTTGCTTTGGCAGTATTTATAAATATTTTTTCTTTGCCCAATTAAATATCTTGAATTTCTGTTTGAATTTATGTTCCTGTGTCATTGTTTTTAATTTTACTTTGGTTTTCACTTTAATTCTGTTGTGAAATATCTGTTGTAGTTGCCTGTGTTTTTATATGCATTGGCAAAGTAAACGTATACTTGCCATTTCAATAGGAGATGGACAGAAAGAGAGGGAGAGACTGGAAAAGAAACACAGAGAGAGAGCAGAGAGAGAGAGAGAGAAAGCGGGAGAGCAAAATGCATGGTATGCAGACAGTACAGTATCTAGGTGGTAGATTTGCAGATGGAATGCTTGTGTGTGTGTGTGTGTGTGATAGAGAGAGAGAGAGAGAGAGAGCGAGACAGTGAGAAAGAGAGAGAAAGAGCACTCTCTCAGATCCGTCTCCATGGCAACGGCTCTAATCCCAAACTTCCACACGCTGTCATTGTGAGGTGATGCGGCCCCAAGGCAGATTCCTGAAATGGCTGATTAGCCTCCCCCGCTGCTGTGTGGACTATGTAGGGCAGTCTGGCTGCGCGGATGGTGATGATGAAGATGATGATGAGGATGATTATTACTATTATTATTATTATTATTATATTATTAGTGCAGTCAGAATGACTCATTTTACAGGAGACTCGTGTAACCAGCACTTTTCATATTACCCATATGATCAGCTGGATGTCTGCAGCTGCATCCATTCAGGTGAACAACACTTGGCTCAGTGATTGAATGGCAGTGCCCTACCTATGAGTTGAACCTGCAACCTCCAGGTCAATAACTGACCTGCCATTTCTCAGCGGGATACACAGAACTGTTTCAGTCAGGGAGGGACATAGAGAGGGGCATAACATGTGCACTTCAGTAAAATGGCAGTGCCGTTTTCTGTGTGACTTAATATAACAGTATGTACCAGGCTACCATAATGTTCATTCAGTTCCACCTTCAAAAAAAAACCAGTTACCAACGTGGCAGAGGAGTTCTGGATAGTTGTGCCTCTCTCAACTACTCAACATGTTGAATGTTTGACTCTGAGGAACACATCACAGATGTGGAAATGTCAGTCTCCCCATTCATTAAAAAATGTCCACTGTGCTGAGCTCTTGAGTAGTCAGGCTGTCTGGTGTCTGGGTTAGTCCTGGTGAAATGGTTTGGCCAAGGTTTCCCTTTGTTTGGCTGTGACAGTCCTGGCTGTTGAGCACTCTCTCAGCAGATCTGAAGCCCCTCTGGTGGAGCATGCTGGGTAATGTGTGTGTGTTTGCAGAAATCCAGAGGGAGACGCAGAGCAAGCCCAAGAAGACCTGCATTGTGAAGATGGTGGGCACCAGGACCCTGTGGAAGAACATCGTGGTGCTCTGCGTGAACTCGTGAGTCTCAGAAACCCAGACGGACAAAACCACAGGGGTCCCAGGCATGACTGAGTGTGTGTGTGTGTGTGTGTGTGAGTGATGTGATGTGTGTGTGTGTTTTTAGTTTGTGTGTGAGGGATTCCTTTCCTCTTGTGTCCTGTTGTACATTTTCATCTTACACTCTAACTTTACTCCTCTTTTCTCCCTCCCTCTCTGTCTTCCTCTCTCCGTCCCTCTCTCCCCCTCCAGGTTGACAGGGTACGGCATCCACCACTGTTTTGCACGGAGTATGATAGACCCAGAGGCGGGGGCGACCACCGTGTTCCAGAGCTTCTACACGGATTACTTCATGATGGCAGGCATCGCCGTGGCGTCCTGCATGGCGCTGTGCCCGGTGGTGGAGTTCATGGGACGGCGCGGCGGCCTCCTGGCCTTCATGATCATCACTGCCCTGGCGTCGCTGCTGCAGCTCGGCCTGCTCAACTGTGAGTGTGCAGCTTTACAGACATTAACACACACACACACACACACACTCACACACACGCTCACACACACACACACACACACACACTGCTGCAGCTCGGACTGCTCAACTGTGAGTGTGCAGCTTTACAGACATTAACACACACACACACACACACACACACTGCTGCTGCCGCAGCTCGGCCTGCTCAACCTTGAGTGAGATGATTCAGTGCATGTTTCAGTACATAAACAGAAGCGTACACACAACACAGAGCTCACATACACCGCATCTGTACACACACACACACACACACACACACAGAGCTCACCCTGGTGTGTGTGTGCATGTATATCTCAGCTGTATGCAAACACAGTTTGATCTGAACTGTTTCCATTCTAATGTCACCGTGTACATTCTAATGCCATTCTCTTTTCCCTTCTCTCTTTATGGTGGACTCAGTGCTGGGGAAGTACAGCATGCAGCTGAACATAGGTACAGTTTGAGCATCCCATGGTTTCTTATATGAGCACACATTACAGACACCATGCAGTTACACTCATCCTGCACTGAGTCAGTACATATCCTCATAGATTATTAATATTAATTTTCCTAACAGTCACTCTTTTCCAGAGCAACACATTTTCTGCTTACCTAATACACTACTGCTGCTGGATATACCCCAGAAGCAAATCAGCTGTAGGACCCAAGGGAGCAACAGCGCTGTTCCTGGGAATAGAACCTGCAACCTCTGATTTAGTGGCCTAGCTCCATGACCATTGCATTACACTTCTGCCCCTGCTCTGCGTTATGATACAACATAATACAGAGTCCATCTTAGAGCAGTTATGTTGAGGGCAGCCAATAATGAACAAATACACACATTCACATATGACCATACATGCAAACATGAAGGAAAATGAGGCACACACATGTTTGAGCAGAAGCTACTAAAAACATTAAAGACGCCGGCACTGAGATTTAGATCATAAACTTCAAACTGTCGTCCCTACACCGGGAAATGTAACATGCAACAATGCTTCATAAAATTAACTTTGACTCATAAACTTGGGACTTACACTGGGATCTCCCTCCCCTGTGCCCTCCAGAGCAGTCCGAGACGCTGAATAAGAAGTTCTCCATTGCTTTCTCCATCATCGGGATGTTCTCCTCCCACGCCGTCAGCAACCTCAGCATCTTCTTCTGCGCCGAGATCACACCAACCGTCATCAGGTACGCCTCCTGCAGGGCCGGGGTGGGAGTGCGGAAACGCCGTCTCAAAATGACATCTCCTATCGGTTTCTCTTTCATTACAGCCATTAGCAGGACAGTCTTACCGTCTGCAGCTTAGGCTCCCGCTTACATTGTTTGCACTCCATTCATTTACATAGATGGATATTTTACTGAAGCCAATCGGGTTAAGTGCCCTTGCTCAAGGACACAATGGCAGAACTTTACCCGGCAACCTAACCTGCAACCTCTGAGTGCCAAACCCAGTGCCATTACATTTGAGCAAATGGCACTGCAGAGCCATTTTCAACAGCTTGCATTTTTGCCCACTGTCCGTTAATACAGCTGGAGATTTGCTAAAGCAGTAGGGTTAAGTACCTTGCTCGCAGGTACTTAACACAGGTTTAGATGCACACAGGTACTCTCTCTGGGACCTGAACTCACAAGCCATTATACTATTCACAGTGTCTGGAAAACCACTTCAACGTCTCTGACCTAGACCTCTGGTAAAATGATCTTTGCCGTCATATTTCTGCAGGTAGGCTTGGTTTTCCGGGGGCTGGTTTATCATTTTACGCCCCCGCTCTTGTGGGACCTGTCAGAAGTGGAGACTAATCCCTGAGCTCCAGCTAAAGGAACTAATCACGCTCATACTGTGTCTCCGTTTGTGATGTCACAATCCACAGAGACCTCTGTGGGGGAAGGGGGCGGGGCTGATGTGGGTAGAGGGGCCACAGCTATTATCACACATTTTCAGTTATTAGCTTCTAGGGCAGCTATCGCTAGTGATCTTAATTGAGTGGGAGAGCAGGGACCAAACGCCATTCAGTCAAATTATGAAAAGCTGGAACGAGGCCAGGGTAACGGGTGTATGTGTGTGCGTGCATATGCATGTGTGTGCGCATATCTGTGAGTGTGTGTGTGTGTGTGTGTGCGTGCCTGTGAGTGTCTGTTACAGAGTGTATATGTGTGTGTGTAGGTTCTCAGTATTAAAATGGAGTCTCTTCCTCCTAAATAAGAAAAATGAATTGTTTTTTGCATGATTACAATGACTGATCATAATACAGCTTTACCGCACCTGCATGTTTTTGAAAGAACTGTTTGGCTGGTATGAACAGATTTCATTTTGGTATGTTGCTTTATGATCAATGCAGACTAATGTGTTGACAGCACCCCCTTGTGGTTGATGAAGCAGCTGCATCATTCGTACTGATCTTACAGCCCCTATTCAGTCTGCTTAGAGTAGGCCTAGTCTTTCCTTTTCATGAGGCTGGTCAGTAACTAGTGTACAACTTTATGGCAGCATGCAAATATGTTTCATATACACATCAAGAGATCTATACTTTTTTCCATTGCTTCATTTAATCAAAAGTAGACGTAAGTCCCCAGAAATTACCTCTTTTTACCATATTGCCCTCCTGTACATGCTTTTGAAGGTTAGGTTTGTGCTGTACTGTTGTGTCGTAACTTAATAAAGAGAAAGATATAGTGACCCTTGTCACAATGGCGTCTAAAGTGTGTGGATCAGTTTAACTGTTTATCTGTAGCCTGTGATTGCTGATGAAAATGGCAGTTGATGTTAGCTCCATAGCTCAGTTGTAGCTACTAAGCTAGTGTTAGCGCTGGAGCCCTATGATAGCAGGTAAGAATAGGGGTGTAATGTTACTGTTGTAGGTCTGGGATAACAGGTGAGAGGCCACACCTGCTCCCTCCAGGAGGCTTCTGGAACCAGGCGTCTGGCCGGTGCCTGATCGTCCTGACCCTGGGTCTGTCTCTCTGCAGGGGTGGGGGCCTGGGCCTGGTGTTGGCCAGCGCGGGTTTCGGCATGCTGACCGCCCCTATCATGGAGCTGCACGACCAGAAGGGGTACTTCCTGCACCACATCATCTTCGCCTGCTGCACGCTCATCTGCATCATCTGCATCCTGCTGCTGCCCGAGACCCGGTACCAGCCCCTCCCCGAAACCATCGGCGACGGCGAGGCCTACACCCGCCAGCCACTGCTGCCCCCCAAGAAGCCGGGCGAGCAGGACCCCCTCCTCACCAAATTAGACCCTGCCGGGGGACAGGAGACCGCTCTGGGGGGAGCGGACAACCCCCCCAGTGCTGGGGACGTGAATGCGGCGCCCCCTTGTGATGTGGAGGGTGAGGTGCCGTGCATTGTGATACCGCCCCCCTGCACAATGGATGATGCAGCTGCAGAGCCCATTGCTCTAGACACCATAATTCCCACTGCGGCAGACAGTATATCTCTCTGTGCAACGCCCCCTGCTACGGACACCACGGACTCCAAAACTACTGACACAGAGTCCCCCACTGCTGCAGAAGCATCGCCTCCTGGCATCACTGACTCAGCACTGCCGATCTCTGCAGACTCCATACCTCCCTTTGCTACTGACACACCACCGACCACTGCCACAGACCCCATACCACTCAGCAAAGATGCAGAACTTCCCAGAACTACTGACACAGAATCACCAGCAGCTACAGACACAACAAACAGCAAAACTACTGACACAGCCTTACCTACCACTCCAGACACTACAAACGGCAAAACTATTGACATAGAATTACCCACCGCTACAGACACCACAAACAGCAAAACAACTGACACAGCCTTGCCTACCACTCCAGACACTACAAACGGCAAAACTATTGACATGGAATTACCCACCGCTACAGACACCACAAACAGCAAAACTACTGACGTAGAATTACCCACCGCTACAGACACCACAAACAGCAAAACTACTGACGTAGAATTACCCACCGCTGCAGACACCACAAACGGCAAAATTACTGACACAGCATTACCTACCGCTACAGACACCACAAACGGCAAAATTACTGACACAGCATTACCTACCGCTACAGACATCACAAACGGCAAAACTACTGACACATTATCCACCACTGCTACAGACGTAAAACCTCCCAGCATTACTGACGCAGCACCTCATGCTGCTACAGACACAACAGATCCCAGAATTGCTGACGCATCTCCATCCGCCAATACAGACGACGCACCTGTCCATGCTACAGACGCTGCACAACCCACCACAGTAGATTCCATTAGCGGCAGCAATGACGGCACAGCCCCTGAGGGGGCTACTGACGCCACGCCTCCCGCTGCTCCGCCCCTCTGCACTACAGACGCTGTTGCCCCTCCCCCCCCAGACACTGAGCCTACTGCAAACAGCAAGGCCTCCTGCTCCATGGACGTGAGCCCCACAGGCCCTTCCCCCTCCCCCAGCAGCGTCCCAGCCAATGACGCACCCCCCTCCCCCACAGACTCCGCCTCCCCTACTACGACGGACCCTGATAGGGCAATCCCAGTCAACGGCACTGCCAGTGGAGTGAGGTCATCCTGATCCAACACTTCATGGGTGGGCGGGGTTGGGGAGGTACCAAGGTACTCCCACATGGGTCCGTCATCAGCTAAGGGGCGTGGCCTGAGAGCAAAGCTGACAGAATGCTCACGCGGCAGGACGCAGGCCCGCCCTCCAAACTGGCATTGAGCATTGAACGTTTGTGCATCATGTATTATATGTGCTGAGTGTTGTTTCTCAAAAGGGCGCGATCATGCCAGCTAATGGAAGAGAATGTGCCGGAAAAGTGCAACCCGTTTGCCTCATTTTCAGTGGACACCAATCAGACACTCGCTGACTTTTCAGTATTAAACCAAGATGCAGTATGACTTGCAAGATTTAAATGAGTATTTCACAATGTTTGTGGGGTTTTTTGTTTCATACAAAAATTAATGATCATCCAAAGTGAAAAAAAAACTGCCTTGTAAATAATTCCCTACAAAAAAAAACACATGTATGTAAATGTATAGAATTTAAAAAATGCTGCAGTAATAATGATTTTTAAAGTGCCATGTCAAAGTTTGAAATGAGTTATCTATTTCCAGATTTAAATTTCTCAGTGTCCCGTGAAGGTAATGACAAACCATGAAACCAAAACAGCACCAGATGAAGGCTCACAGAAGTTAATGTGTTTGTTTAGCAGTCTCGGTGTGAGCCCGCAGGGTTGTTGATGCAGAACATTGATCTGTCAGAAATCCGAAGCTGTGAAATGCAAATTTGTGAGGTTATGAATGAAGTCAGTCCTTCCAATGGTGAATATATTCAGAGATTTTGGTAATGACGTCATAGACACAGCAGCCACCTGCTGTTAAAAATATATATTTTTTAACATTCCTTGGGTTTTGTGCTTGATTCTGAATAAAGCACACTCTACTCAAACTGAACATTATCGTCACCTTGTCAGCAAAATGCTGGTCCTCCTCAGTTTCAGAAACTATCAACAAACATGTCAAAAGAATGATTTTCCCCAGCAGTGCTAGCTTTGAACTTTGAAGATGGCCTCGTTCGGGCCATATGTTATTTTACTGACTCCATCAAAGTGTGACTACACACTAAAACTCATTCTTCAGTTCAAAATTGATGTATTTTGCTCACTCATATAGAGAAGCATCCATCCTGACCATATTGTCAACGTTGCTGTGCAGATGTGAAAATACTGGTATTTTGGTAGTAAACCTGGCTGAATTCCTTCCTTCCCAGCTTCGATTCAATGAAACTCTTCTGTCAAAATTCTGATGTAGCAGAGTAGAAAAGTGCTTCTGCACGTCACAAAGTAAACTCTCCAACCATCAAACCGGAACTGAGGGAGGCGGTAAGATGCCAGCCAACACTCCCTCCGCCCACCCTAACCCCCCCCCCAAACATTTTCAGCATGTCGTACAAGGGGCGTGGCCTACAGGGTGACAACGTCTCAGTGACATCTGTTGCTCTGCGCAGCTAATGGGTTGCATTCATATATAAATATTAGATATCAAAAATTAATTCTGTGCATTTTCCTCTGACATAATATTGTGCGGCAACCCCCATCACACCTTAGACACAACAATGCAGGGATCTGCTTCAGAAGGACCTGAGTCTTTTTTTAGTGGAAATCCTGAATGTTTAAAAGTAGGTGACAATTGTGTCATCCTGTTTTACTAATATAGAGTTTAAATGCAAAAGAGGAAAAAAAAATCACAGAATATTTCAGATATGGTCCATATTGCAGAGAGATATGGTCCTGATATAAAATTCCGTTGGATTCTGTTGAAATGTTTGCTTGAATTTATGTGGCACTTTATCTGTAGGGACGAAGCATGTAACTATAGGGACTGGAACACCTTGCTTATGTATAAAAATATAGAACAATAAAAAATACATGGAATATATATATTTTTAATATATGTCAATATATGTGTTATGCATTATAGAAATTATATCCACTTCCATATATGTGTATTATGAATATATTACAGAATATATTGTAAGATGAAACTATATTTTTGTAAATGAAGTAATATATTCATAAAATAACATGTACAGAAGTGTCTATGATTGATCATGTTTGTAATCCATGACGGATTTTGATATATATGTATAAAAATATATATTCCTTATATTTTTATGACATATTTTTAACATATATTTCCATATATGTTGGACTGCTTATTTAATTGAATATTTGAGAATGAGTTCATCTTTTCAGTGTAGTGAGTGATGTTTAGGGCAAGTCAACAGAGGACTACAGAAGATCCATAAAGTCACTCTGTTCCAGTAGGAACATATGAATTTGTGCTTTTGAGTTTTCCTGGGGTGCGGTAACAGTATTGTGTACCAGAGTTAGTGGCTGTGGAAAGGGTACTCCATTGTCTGCTGTCACATCCTTTTGAATACTGTCATGTGGGGGTGTTGGATCGGTTTAAACCACTGTTTACAAAAAATGTTCTTAAAATTCTAATGTACTGTACATATATATATATTTTTTCTGTTGAAGTCTTATTTTAGTTTTCTTGGTAAATTCGCACCATGTTTTATCTTGTTGCTGCTTTAGCTGCTGTGACATGGCTTGTGTTCAGCAGTCAGAGTGGGCCTCTGTTCGCAGTCCTGGAGATCCACAGTGTTGGTGCTGGTTTATGGTCACTCAGCATTTGATTGGTCCCGAGGGACTGGAATGGTTCCTAATTCTAAGGTAGAAAACAACAACCAGCAGACCCTGTGCCTCTCTGGGACTGGGTCTGAATGACTCATGATTTCAGAGGCATTCAGCAAAGGTGCTGATGGGATGTAATGTCCAGCAGATGGGTCTAAAGTTTTGGAACACTTTGGACTACAACTCCCATGAGTACCTCTGTCAGATGTATGCATATCAACCTCAACCCTGATGGCTCAAACAAAGCACCATTTTTTATTTTTTATTTGGGATGTATCATTGTGCAATTTAACTTCCATGGTCACAAAGGAGATCACTATTACTGAATATCCAAACAAAACCATCAAATAATGAAAGATTGGTCTTCTCTCTGGTATTGGCTGAAGAGCAACGTGTTTCACTGCTTTAAGTCCCTCTTTAACGTGCTTAGCCCTGGCTCTGGTTAGAATGATGGTTATAGATTGAGGTGTCTTGAACATTATTGTGGGTGGAGCTCCAATGAGCTGTCAGTCATTGAGTTCATTTTGAACCAATCAAAAATTTACTGTAAGCAGAAAAGCTCAGCTGATGTTCTGGTAATATGTGGAGTCATGAAAACTCAGTCAGTCGTCACTAGGTTAATGTAGCTGAGGTGCAAGTGTGATTTGGACTTAATATAGGTGTAGCATGGTCCCCAGCTTAAATGAAATGTATGTTTTCAACATAATGTACGTTAGATTACTGCTATTATTTTAAAAATATTTTCAAGGTTTGTTTTTGTTTCTACTTTTGTAAAAGCACCATGAAATTGTGCTACATTGGAACTGTAACTGTAGGGGAATTATTTTTTGTAAACATCATTCTCAAAATAGTTTGTGCACCGACAAAAACCTGAGTATTGTTCTGCATTGAGTACAAGTGAACTCATGACTTCCCGTATTTAGCATAGGGCTTGTTTACATCAGGAGAATTGGCTAAAATATCTAATTTTTTTTACATTAGATGCAAGAGACATCTCTTGAAGAGAGATTTTTTGTGCTATAGTGTAAACAGAAGCATCTAGATTCAGGACGAGACAGTCCACACCACCTGCTAAGGTCGTGCATGAAGGGTCCACAAAAAGTACCTCCCCCCTTCCCCATAAGTAGATCTATGTAAGTACAATCTCCTGCCAAATGCAGTTATAGTTCCCTGAAAGCACACACCTCATCAAACTGGCCCCATCGTCAAGCACCCCCAAAAATATTCACAGCAATGTCACACTCTACAGAAAATGCTTATTACTGATGCCACGTTCATGAAGGTCTCATACCAAGTTTCTGCCGATCAAAATTTTCACATCATCAATATCAGCACATTGACAGAATAAAAGGACATAGATCAGTGTAATTTATTCAGACTCTTTCATGGAGAGGGCTGTTCTGTACCTCTCCTTGAAATTTCAATGGTGATTAACTAATGCTTTCAGTGAAAACAGTTATCTCAAAATATTTTAAAAAAATGTTCAAGGCCTTAGCAATGCTGGGCATAATAACACATTTGGAAAACCGCATAAGCCATTTATCCTGCACATGAGAAAATATGCTCATACACAGATAAGACATGGAGGCTCACATCATGTACTGATCACTGATCTGCAGATCTCAATAAGGTATTTATCGTGGGCATACACTAGAAATTACTGGCAGCCACTGGGCAGAAAGAGTCAAAATCAAGGACGGTATCTTGATTTGTGGAGTTTTCTTAATGCAGTATAACCTAACAAATAGTAAACCTAGATTTATCTTTCAGACATATGTTATCTTTTGTTTCCTGCTTTCCTAAGACTGGGTGTTTCCATGATACTTAGGTATAAACAGCCATTTTCAAGGAAATTACTTCTTGCATAAGGAAATGTTCCTATTCCAGACTAAAGACGCTAAGTAGTAGTAGTTTGATGGATGTGTTGAACATGTTTAGCCCTTTGGTTCTCCTAAAACCTCCTCCATCCATGAATGTTAAGACCAGGAAACCTCTGTATACTAGACCTTTTTGCCCAGCGAATGTGTCCACCATTTTGTGCTGCTCATGGGGTCATGCCACTACATAACTGCATCGGTCTATGCACCCAACAGTCTCACACTCTGTGTACAGGTCTGTGTAAATCTCCTCATTTCTGAATGTAATTCACCCCCCCTGCTCCATTGATTTTGAAATATCACAAAGAGCCATATTTATGTTTTAGTGCTGTGGAACTGATGTTGTGCCACTTTCTTCAAATAATCTCAACCTCACTGTTCCAAACATTCAGTTCCACAATTTGATGTGTAACGTAACGGAGCCATATGAATTTTCCATATTTGCCAGTAGTGTGACTTTTAAATATCAAATCGTGGATATGAATGTTTTGAACATAAGAAGAGCATAAAAAGACTTGAAAAACCCCAGTGAAATCCCTCCTTGCTCCGCCTTTGGCTTAAACTGAACAGTTTGTGTCCTAAAGCTTTCCTTATGACTTCATAAATTTAATATCAGGTACCAATTCAGCTGCCTTTCTTTGTATTTTGAAAGGTACGGTGCTACTAAGAGTTTGGAGAAAGTGGTAGAATTACTCTCATTGTGCTACAATGGCTCTAGAGTTAATAATGAATGGAGTTGGGGTGACGGAGCCTGTCAAATCGTCGGACTCTGCATCGGGGTTTGATTCATACAGTCTTAAAAGAGCCTGAAACTTGAACTTGAATGTGTTTTCACATCAACTGCGCGGCAGTTTACCAATCAAGACATGGTGAAAGATTACCGAGTGTGAAACGAATGTAAAAAAAAAAAAAAAAAAAAAAGGAAAAATGCCGTCAACTGTCCCTGTTTTTAAAAATGATGCACTTGTACATAAGCCATACGTGTTATTGTAATAAAGTTCTTTATTTATTGATCACTTATTAACGTGCATTGTTTGGTTGATTTACCGGTCTTGGGTTTCATATTAAGTGGAAAAAAATGCATCTCGTCTCCATCTTACCAGAGAAGGCCCAGCCAGTGCTCAAGCTATTCTAGCTCAGCACAAATTACAGTTCACCCAAAACCATGGTTAGATGTTTCAAGTGTTTTTGTTCTGGGATAGAAGAAAAGCTTGTTTCTACAAAGGGCCATTTTAACATAATATTGGGGACCCCAAACTCCCCAGGCTTGAAATAATTACAAATGGTCATTTACTCCTTTGTGTTTATTTCATTTATATCATGCAAAGCAAGATACTCTGTTTACAGAGGATTGTCCAGTCTATTAATCAATATTGTGTTATCAAAGTGCTGTCTAGGTGGAAGTTAGTCAGATGTCAGGTTAAAGGTCAAAAACCTTTTATTTTTAGAATGACAAAAAATATTTTTGTGGTGATGGAGGGGAATCCCTTCCACAGTCTTGTTTAAATGCACAATATTAAGATTAATGCAACCGTGCAACTTGCTAATTACTAATTTTCTTTAAATGAGTTGAGAGCACGGTCAGACTGTTATCTTTCGGGTTTGCCTACTTTACATTTGTGCAGAGGGCACCATGGTTTCAGAGACACTTTCCATTTTACAGTTGCTTGAACAGTTTCCTTAACATGGCACTTAAACCACAGTGACTTAAGTCATTTCATGGTAATTCAGTGAATAAGACAACCACATTCAAACCATACACGTGACAATGCATTTCTAAAAATATGAGGATTTTTAGCAATACTGGCAACCCTGAAAATCAAGTCTTCACATGATCCTCAGTGGACATTTTACACAAGTCAGAATCTGAAACAATGAAAACACAAGAGGTTTTATTTTTTTTAATATATAAAATTTTGGTCCATTAAAAATGTGCAAAAACAAAAAATACAAAACAGTCCTCCTTTGATTAGAGACATTTTAAGAAATAAAAAATAAACCCTGGAAGTTTTAGAAAAGTGCTGGAAAAAAGGCAGTGTTTAAAGACAAAAAGCCTCCATGGTATCACAAAACAGTGAACATTAGAGAGGGGGAAAAAAAAAAAAAAAGGTACTACAAGATAACCGGCAGCAAACAAAATGGAAATATACATATTTTCTTAAATCTGTAAGTAAACAAGTTTACAGAAATCTAAAGTTGCTGAAAAACCAAATACAACACCTAAGTAATGGCAGTGTCTCATAGAAAAAGAAAGAACAGAAAGCAATGTACACGTGTTGGGTCTTCTCCAGACCCACTCAGCTCAAACCGAATATAATTACAATTACTTCAGTTCCAAATCCTTCACACAGAACAGGGAAGTACACCACAAAGCAGGACCACTGGTTTTCTGGCCAACTTTGGTAACTATCATTTAGACAATTAGGCTTTTTTTTTCTGTTAACAAAATAATTTTTATGTGATCAAAATACAAAACACAAACAGTCTGAACTAAAACAGCCTTTCCTTTATCTTTTTCTATTGAACTGTTTTTAACAGCATGTTCACCGAAGTTAGCCAGGTCACTTGCCGAACCCTCTTTGTGATAGAGTCCCTAGGGGCTTGTTAGGGGGGGGGGGGTGCACGAATAAGAAAATCATAGCAATATTTACAAAAGCCTTCAATACACAGGGCATCTGTTGCCTATGGTGCTTTGTCCTCAAAATGATTCAGCATTACTCCCCCCCCATCCCTTACATTACTACTACTTGGCTGTGGGGGAGGGTTGGGGGGGTCAATCTAATGAAGAAATAATGTGCAAAAAGAGGAAAGAAAACCAAAACAAAAAAACAAATCTCCACATCGATGACAAAGCACCATATTGTTTTAATGTCCCCCAAAAAGGAGTTGGGGTGAAGTACAAATTGTACTTTTTTTTTTTGTCTGTGTGTCTGTATGTCTGTCTGTGACAGTTTTTACTCTACAAATCTACAAATCGATGGGTGGCACACATTACAGTCCCATCAAGGATAAGCTGTGTAGGGAGACACAGAATACCAACAACATTTTCCTCAGCTCCCCGTTTTCTCCAGGTACATAAAGCTTCTCAGGTAAAGGGGAACTGATCCAGAATCAGCAGGGCAGTGAACACAGTCACGTTTTTTACCAGGTGGGGGGGGCTCCAGTCTCACTATAAACAGGTCAGTGTGGGTACAGGTGTTGATTGTAGCCCCGCACAAAAACAAAAAAAAAAACCCAATTTAACTTATTAAGGTCTTGGCTGAAGACCATGATTGTTTGGCATAACCAGGTATTTTAGTCCTGGGCTGGAACAAAAACCTGAACCCAGTCCAGCCAATGCCGGATGGGACTGGAGATTCTTCTCCCATTATACTGTCAACAAGGGGTCCACAAAACTGATATATCCATTTTTTGATTTGATGTAGTCTTCTCAAGTTATCGATTAGGTCCAAACATTTACCTGACCTGACAGTTTTGATTTAAAAAAATAAATAAATGACAAGCAAAAGCTGCAGACTGCACATATAATCCAATGTGATTAGATTTAACCCCTACGTACGACACAGAAGTGGGCAAATACAGAGGACGAGAAAATTAAGCCAGATTCATAGATACAGGGCAAAAAGGAAACTAACAGAAAGGAAAAATGCTTCCCAAGGTCATGGGTCGAGAGGCAGGCTCAGTAACGCAGGGCAACACTCACAACAGCAAGGGTGGGCAACACGATGTCTCAAATGCATGCATTTCTGAAACATTCATTTGCACGCATGCGTTTCATATGAAACATGGTTTACTCTCCTCCTCTTATATGGTTTGCATCTCTGGACCACCTGAAAAAGAACCTCTGCCTGCACCATTCTGACCGCTGTGTGTAGACATCAGTTTTTCCTCCCCAACTTTTTCTGAAGTAGCTCTGGATAAGAGCATAAGCTAAAGGACTCATGTGAAGTTTTGAAAGTATTTTTTTTTTTTTTTTTTTTTTTTTTTAAAAGCATCACATTTACTTTTTCCCATCCTTTAGCGGTATGAAAGATGTTGGAGGCACAGGCTAGTTTATAGGCGGCACAGGGGTCTAAACTACAAAAGGAAGGTTGAGAAGCCCACTTCACTCATTAAAACAGATCTAAAAAGGCTGATCTGAAACGCTGGCATTTGAAACGCTGCCCACGTCCTGCTTGGCAGGTCCCTCAGTAATTGAGGATCTGCACATCGAACAGGTCGCACACTCCCTCGTTATCGTCCAGGTTGAAGTTGTAGTCCACCCCCGGGGTGGGCGAGAGGCGAAGCAACGGGAACACTGCGAGGGGGAGGAGGAAGCCATTTTAATGTATACACACACACCCCGAAAGATTTTACAATTCTCAGTGGGCCTCCAAAGGAATGCACTTTGGGAAATGTAGTTTCAGTCAGCGATCGGGGTATAAGGTTTCCAGTTGTCACAAAGAGGAGGAGCTACTGAATATTCCATACCCAAGTTCAACCAATCATTGAGCTTTGCTGTAGGGACATATACTTTGATTGGTTCAGAGTTATCAGTGATTGACAGCACATCATAGCTCCACATGTTATGATGCTCATTCAGCCACCATTGATTTCAGTAAGGTGAAAGAAATTATGATTTAATTACATATTAAACAACAAAAATGGGACAAACGATGCGACTGAAACAAAATGGCTCACCATCAGAGGACATCAGCTCATCAATGAGATCGGCAACACCTGCACAGATGACAAAACCAATCAGATCTTTAGCAAAACTGCAGCCAGCTGTCACATTTTACTACAGTACTTATTTCTCTGTATTTCCTGAAGGAACACCCCGATTCGCTGAAGCAGTGCCCCAAAGGGCAAAAACTACAGACTACCACGCGTGTGCATGCACACCTGCTACAGGTTTGTGTACGACCCCTTAAGTTCATCGTCTAAAACAATTTGCAGATCAACATTCGGTAAAGTGTTTTGGCATGACCACACTGGTCAACAGGGTGCTGGAACGAGGGACGGCACCTTCTCGCTCCTCCTTCATCTGGTCGGCCGTGTTGAGCTTCAGCAGGCTCCCCACGTCCAGCGGCAGCAGGGGCTGCAGGTTGTGACCTCCGGCCTCACCCGTCTCCGTGACGACCGCCGGGCAGCTCAGGGGCTCCGAAATCATCATCTGGGGGTTACAGTCTGAGGGAGGGAGGGAGGGAGAGGAGAGGGGGATGGGGGCTTAGTCCTGACAGCACAAGGGAGACCCTGCCTTTTTGCTAGAAGTATGCAACACTGCGAAGGCCACATATACAGTTATCCAAATAACGGTGTTGGGCTGCCTACATAAAAATGTAATATTAAAGTCCAAAGGAGGTGCAACATTGACAGAAAAAATATTTTGAGCTATTTTCATTCATTTTCTTTTTCATAATATTTTACCTAGTTTATTACCATGTATTCTTTAACAAAAGTTTGGAAAACCTGCATTAAAAATGTAACTTCTATTAGAAGGTGCACTCTGTTAGATGACTATAATTAGACCACACATACAAAATATTTTGAGACACCCTGAAGCAGCACTATCCAAAACCTTGTGTTTCGGCCCTACTCTGCTCTTTTCTCTCACCTATCGGCAGGTCGGACACAGAGCCAGGGGTGAGCTGCGAGTCTGGTGGCGCCCCCTTGTGGTCACGCAGGCCAAGCTGGGGGGTGGGGTACTTCTGCATGCTGGCGGGGGTGCTGGGGGGCGTGGGCATGGCCGCGATGTCCTCTGGGGGCGGAACGGAGAACACCATGGGCTTGGAGGTGCTGGTCTCACGGTTGATCAGCATCACCTGTATGGGGGCGGATTGACTCCTGAGATTCACCTGGTACTTCTTCTGCCCGTTCTGACCCTGTGGGGGAGGAAGGAGGAGATACGCCGTTTGAAAATGCACCGAAGGGATTAATAGTAATTGCTCAACTCAAAACTTTAACAGTCAAAAACAAAACAAAAAAGACCTTTGGGCAGAGACTCAGAAGCACATTAAGAAAACCAGCAATCTTGTTCTTTAATTTGTGCAATCAGTTACTTATTTACAGTGCAGCAGAGAGCGGTATGCACTCAGATTTTCATTTCCACCAATTTCTGTTGCATCAACTTGTACCCATGTAATGCAACCATGTTAACTCTGTTACTTGGATAACACAAATACATTTCATTTTATGTGAATGTACAAGGGGGAAAAAAAAAAAAAAGACTGATTTAGCAAGATATGGCACTCATAATCTAATTTAGAGAACAGACTAAAGTAGTTTAATAAAAGCCAGCAAACAAACAGACCTGTAGTGCTACTGTAGTACAAAGTTAGCCAAATATGAGAACCAGAAACGTACCATCTCAGGCACCGGGACCTCAAGCTGAGTCCCGGAGGGGGCGATGACGGCCAGGAGGGTGTCACCTGCACGATCCCACAGAGCAGAAGCACGTTAGCATACAAACACACGCAAACACTGGCAAGGACATGTACCAAACAGACAAGACAGTCCAGATCGAGAAGCCAAATCTCATTTTAACATGTTTCATACGATACATACACAATCTATAGTAATGGCTGAAAGCATGAGAATTCCATCTGGAAAGTCAATTTTCTGACCTCCAACTGAATATATGACGTATGTTCTTTTGCAAATTACTGATCTAATGGGGCTGCCCTGTTCATAAATTTACTGAGCAAATTGAGGGGTTATTTTTCCCAACTTCCATAACTGCTAAGAAACAAACATGCATACTTACCGCTGAAGGCATTGCAGATG
This sequence comes from Albula goreensis, assembly GCA_022829145.1. NCBI lineage: Eukaryota > Metazoa > Chordata > Actinopteri > Albuliformes > Albulidae > Albula > Albula goreensis. The sequence goes on from CM040743.1 coordinate 3,778,867, forward strand.
TCTTCATGTGTGACATACTTAAATGTATGCAAATTAAGGACCAACATCAACCGGGGCAAAAAACATCTAAGGCAATTCGTTTTGTCAATGCCCTGCAGCCATTTGCAACCGTTCCCTATTGGTCTTAAAATGAAACTTACGATAAAACTGGAGGCAGATCAGTATCTGTACTATTTCACAACAACTCCATACATAAAATTACAGGGGAGGCATGTCAACTGCGTAAGGAACTGCTTCAGCTGCTCAGGAAAGTGCCAAATAGCAAGGCAAACCAGCAGACCCTGTGGTTCTCCAGGACCAGCGGTGGTCTCCTGCAACACGTGCTTCTGAATGACTCAGTAAGTAAAGGCAACTGCTGTAAATAAAGACTTGGCCATGTCATCGGTCACCCAGGCCAGAACCAGCCAAGTCATTGGTCAGCAAAACCACAGCCACATGTGTCACTGGACAGCTGAACCAAAGCCAGCCATGCATTGGTCAGCTGAGTCAGAGCCAGCAATGTGATTGGTCGGCTGAGTCAAAAGCAGCCATGTCATTGGTCGGCAGGGCTAGACCTAAAAACGTGATCGGATAGCTGGTGAGACAAAGGAACGCGAGAAGGATATCGGCTGTCTGCAGGGTCGTCGGCCATGCTTTTAAGACTCTGCTGTAACCAGGCTTTCTGGCAGTCAAGCTCCCTCTCCTTCACCTCCAGCTCCACCATCTGGGCCTTCAGGAATTCCACCCGCTCCAGGGTCTCCTTGGTCTGGCAGCCTGCATTCTCACCCCTGGGGAAATAATACACAGAGTGCACTCTCCAATTTAGCCATGGGCTAGAGGTGGTGGACCAGCACTTGGCTGAACTTAACGAATCTTCATGGGATTTCATGCCACTACACTACCGCTGGACATACGGACACCGGAAATAATTTATTCATAAACCCCTCAAAAACAAGGACCCAAAGACATTTGCATATTGCAAACATGAAGACTGTGAAAATGTGTAGCTGATGACACCGGTGATTAATTAAATCCATGACAATAAAGCCCAAGTCCTCAAAGATCTCACCTTTCAGATAAACATCCTGACAATGTGAATAATATACCGAATGCCTGCAACTTTGCTGTTTGCGTTTTCAAAGAAAATCCAGATGACACAGAGACACAAGATGATATGAGCGATGACAGATCCAACAGAGAGAAAAAATGAAAGCTATTTGTACATTTTTTTTTTTTTACTCCTTATGCAACTGCAAGCTTGAAATGTCGTAGGTGGTTTAAAAATAAATAAATAAATAATTGTGAAAGTGTTTGATTTGACATGCCAAACAGTCTAAATGATGTCACCACACAGACAGATGTTTTGATATGTAAATCCATGTCTTTTCACACCCCCATGTTACACATTTCCACGTTATTGAATTTTCATACGGAGCAGATCACAGAAAATGTATTTGCACATCAAGTGGGTCGTGAGGAATCAAACTCTGAATTCCCTTGTGCAGATTTGTGAAACTGCTGGCCAGAGTTTCGCCCTGGCGTTCCCAGATGAACTTACTTCCACTGGATGATGTTCTTGGTCTTCTTCTCGATCAGGCCCACTCCCTCCAGGACGTTGGTGATGTCATATATACGGCGCTTCTGTCGTACTGCGAGGCTATCGGCTGCCTGGAAACACAGATACGAGAATTTCCAAAAAACTTAAGATGGGGAAAGAGGGCAGTATAGGCTGTTAAATTTCATGTCAACTTCTGTTGTTATTCTGTTGGTAACTCAACATTCTGTCTAAATTTACTGATAGGATCATGAAAGACAACTGACACTCTCCCCAATTTTCCCCCCGTTTCAAAAAAAAAAAAAAAAAAAAAAAAAAAAAAAAAAAATGGGTTGTCGTTTTATTTTTTTATTATTAATATGGAAAGGAGAAAAGCAAGTGAGGGAGACAGGTGGCAGAACTTCACAAAGGAGTCACACAGCAGATATGAGATTCAATCCTATATATATATTGAATATATAGATTCAATAGTACATTGCTAAAAAGCATATGCAATGCAGGGAAATAGACTTAACCACAATACTACCTGGTTACTTGTTCTTGTGACCCGGGATGACTGGGATCCAAAATAGGAGTTAACCAATGTTACTGTGTTCAGTTAGGCATTTCAGCCGGGGTCAAAAGCAGAAATAAATAATCTACAAAGACATCCTCCCTCCAGGCACAGCACTGCTTACCTTTGAGCTTGGAGGTGAGGACCAAAAAGAAGCAGGTGAGTGATTCAAAGACTTGCATATCAGTGACAGGGAAATAACGTTACCTTCCTACACCAAAACTGAGGACAGAATTTATCCAGGAACAAATGAATGTGAAAAAAGACCATCAGGATTCCCAAGACAGTGGTCTGTCTGTCTGTCTGTGCATTTTATGGAGTTTCAGTTCAAATGCAAGAAACTATGAGGAAATACAGACATGAAAATTAATACTTTAATTAAGGCTGGCCCATCAACACACACACTGGTATTTTCCCTACATTGCGAAACAAGGGCAAACTGAACACTGGGAGCAGAGTAATGATATTGAGAGAAGCTTGGAGGAGTGGGGGGGCTGTACAAATAAACGGTGCCCTACCCTGTCATAACTGAACTGGCAATATAGAGAAGGAGATTTCCTTATCATGGTATTGGGAAAGAAACTGGCTGCTACTGTATTTGTTCAAGGTAGGTCAAAGGCAACTCCACGTTACAAAAACATACTCCTGGTAAAGTGCGCGTTTTCTTAGGTGAAACTTTTCGTTCTAGACAAACTGGGTTGCCAGTCTGGGTGAAAATCCCTTCAAATGTGGAGTCCACACCTGCCGATTGGCAACTACGTCAGCAGCTGGTTGGTTGTTCGGGTAACTATCATTCCTGAAAACCAAATAAATTGTCAGCAACCACTGCTAGCTGGACAATCCAACCGCAAAGCTAACTTTACAAAGTTTTGAACTTTTAAGTAATTTCGAACTGGATTTTTCTGTGAGACAATTTTAATTATTTATGGAAGACTAACGCCAGTTCGCCAAGTAACAGGGCAATCTAGCGTTCTCCTATTGATGAGTTGAGTAACTGAAACAGTTCGATCGAGGGGCTGATGGGAACTGTAGTTCAACCCAATACCTTGTTCGCCGAGACGGATTACTTCGGACTTCATTTTCCATCAAGCACTGAGCGAAAAGTTGCACGTTTCGCCAGCTGAACGCACCCACAGGTAAAACAAATCACTGCACCTGCTCTCAGGGAACAATTTGCTACGCCTGCTTGAGTCGAAAGCTGAGCAAACTGGCTAGCTCAGTTGCTATCTATAGTTGACAGAAAAGAGTGCAGAACGATTTTCTGCATTGCTCGTCTTTGCCAAAACAGAATGTGAACACAGAACTTACCGACTCTAATTGGCCAAAACATTTTTAGTACAATCCTTAACAGTGAACTACCTGCACATACATGTCCGTTTCTTTGTTCACTCCTGCCGTATCAACATCGGCTAAGTTAGCCAACAGCTAGCTAACGTCAGCTTTCCAGCGTACGATAACATTACTGCCGTCTCGCGGATTTACGGACAGACAGACGAGGCGCCAGCACTGTGGGGGAAACTGGTCAACAGTCTAAAGTAACCAAATAAGAAAAGGTGGACTGACCACTTTGAGATCAAGTACGCCGTCCTTAGCCTCCTGAAGCAGAGTCACAAACTTGATGGTGAGGAGACCCAAACTTTTCTCATGGCGACTCGACCCATTCGCTGTGCCGTTCTGCAGACTCGAGCTCAGGGACTCAGTCATCGTCTCGAGCTCCAGAGAGAGTACCCCAGAATAGTATCCGCGTAGTTAAGCTCAGTTTTCCAGTCGTGGGGTGACGGCAGAAAGTGACTGAATTTTTCCCCCATTCAACATGCAGTCCAGCTGAGTAACTATTTACCTCAGGCAGCAGCTTCTTAGCTCGCAGTTTGAGGGTTTTTAAACGAAAGGAAGTGACGTTAGATTACCATTGCCTAGGCAACCACGGCTCCCCCACCTCCCGAGCTAGTTATGTGGCAGTTTGTTTGAAAATACCCCTCACTGCTGTGCGCTTTCGCGTGTGCGCCGCGATGGGCGTCAGCAAAATGTTTTGCAGACTGTCATTCGAAACAGCCGCCAACAACTTGTCGAAGTAAACGCCCTGAGAGAAGTGTGGCAACGTACTGGCCAATCACATGCTCAGAGTACTCCTGTTTTAAAAAAATAAAATACTGAAACTGTAACTACATCGTTTCTTCTTCTGTTATTTCAATTACCATAGTGTGTGGCTGCACTTAGCCTATAGACTATTGACAAGCTAAACAAAAAAAGGAGTGCACTTGTTCAGAGTATCCAAAAGGTAGTAGAAGTATAGGATAGTCCAAGAATATAATGATGCGGTATTAATCATTTGTTTGCTCATCCCTGTTATAGTGTGAAAAGTAGTACTGGTGTAATATTGTCAATCCGTTTAGTCTTTAATTATGACAACGCTGTAATGTAATTTATGCCGAAATTATAGGCCTATGTTTCTAACACAGTTACTGGTCGCTTTCGACTTTGATGAATCTTTGATATCATGTAGGTCGGCTGCAGTTACAGGTGGTGACTCAAGCCACCGCAAGTACTAACACTGGGCCATCCAGCTCCGGCCCTGGAGGGCTGCGGTGTCTCAAACCACACACATCACACCATCTGATGAGGTCATCCATGTAATCGGTTGGTCTGGTGTGAAGTTGGATCAAATGCCTGCAAGAAAATATGGCCCTCCCAGACTGCAGTTGAACTGGCCTGCACAAAATACAACACTGTCTAAAACTTCATACAATCAGTCAGGTTCCTGAAAAGTAACTATAAAACCCAACATATACTGTGGCCGTCCAAGACTTGACTTTGCCCCCAACACCCCCGCACTAGATATCAGAGAAGAAGGGTAAAACTGTAATGAAGACAACATTGAGGGGGAGGGGAGTGGGCAGAGGTCCTCTTGAAAAAATAAAATTCCTTTATCATATACAAACCACACCGAGCCGTTGTGATTTTATTACAATAAATATGAAATCTTTACTAAAATTACATGAAATTAACATTGGTGAATCCACTTGTGAAAAAGCATACAATGAGTCTTGCCACCAAACTTTCACACTGGTTTTGGAGGATGCTGGTAGCACAGAAAGGCACTGTAGCTGGCATGGTAGGCCACCCCAACCATAATGTTTCTTCTGCTTAGAAGGGGAACATACCAAACTTCAGCGGGGGTATTCCACAAAACACAATTACGGACTTAGGTGGCAAACTTTTGTAATGCCTTGTGAAAAACAAACAAACAAACAGACAGGGATTACTCATCACATTTGATTTCACCAGATAAAAAAATACCAATTAAAGTTGGCCACCTAAAATTCTTAATCCCTTCCTTCTGAAAATGAACTGGTCCGGTGGAGCAGGTTAAAAGTCCTTCAGCACACAGGTGAGGCGTCTCATCTTCTCCTCCATGGCCCTCTTGTTGCTCTGGGTCTCCTCCAGGAGCTGCCGCATTTCCTCCTCCACCTGGCTCACCTGGAAACGAGACGCACACCTTTACACCAGCACCACAGGGGCAACCTCGCCTGGGACAACTTATCTAGCAACGACTGAAGGGGGAAAACTCCTGAAATTTGTTTTTACCAAATTTTTCAATGGGATTCAAGGATGAAATGATGCTTCAAAAATAAAATACTGGGTACAGGGATGTGTTTTTGTGATATTTAAATGTATTCAGGGACAAAAAAAATTTAGGGCAATCCAGCCAGCTTCGACGTGCCAATATGTTTTCCTTCAAATCACCTAATTGTGGTTGTCTTATTTCTGAGTGTATTCATAATAAATGATACACCCATTACTCAAAGCAATTGCTTTTCATCATTGCACCATGTGTTTGGACTGTCAAAATACAGCCCAGAGGAGGTTCTGAGTATCAGACCTTCTGATTGGCCAGCTCAATCTGTTTCTGCTTCTCATTGGCCAGGTGAAAGAGCTCGGCCTGGTGGGAGGCCTGCACTGTCTCCAGCTGTCTCCTGAAGGCATCGTCCACAGAGCGGAGCTTCTCCATCACTCCTCTGAAAAAAAACAACACACGCACACAAGGACACGTGCACACACACACGCAAAGATACACATACATCCACAAATACACATATATGCACACACACAGAAAAACAAAATCAGTTTATTCATACAAACTGAAACCTGTGTTCAGAGATACACTGTTTCATATGGATCGGTTGTAGTTCCACAATACTAGAAACAGGATAAATTAAGTGCCAGGTATTTATACTTTAAGTAGGTCAGGAATCGAACCCTCAGCTATTCTCTGTGTTTTCATAATATTTTCATTTTGGCTTTATTTATTGTTGCTGCTGACAACTCCAGCATCTCCATGTCTTGAAATCAGGTCAACCATTTCTGCACCAGTGATGAATAAGTTGGAATCCGCTTTTGTGCTGTAATTATTTTCAATACTTTTCCAACTTTTGTTCCCTTATGGAATGCACAAATATTCTACCAAGTAGCAAAAGAAAATGCCAGCCTCCACCTCTTTCCACCCATCATTCAGTACAGTGTTGCACAGACATGAGTTGCAGACCGTCAAAGTGCTGCTTTGTGAATGCAGACTGTGGGTGCCCACCTGACCAGCAGGGGGCCCTGGTGAGCACTGAGACAGAGACAGCTCCTCTAATCTATTTCCTCCCTCCCTGGGTGATGCTAAGGCCAGTTATGCATCGCTCTACAGTGATCCTTTTTTGGCCAACGTTTTCCTGGCAGGTGACGTGGTCTCTTACTTCTGTGCTTGAACAGCTTGGTCCCTCTCCTCCCGGAGGTCCTGCTGTTTAGCGTCGAACCCTTCCTTCATGCGCTTCACCTGCTCCTCCAGCCGGCTCAGCAGCTCTGCCTTGGACTGCCACTTCTTATTCATGGAGCTGTGAGGAGAAAAGGGGAACCACCGTCACACACACACACACACACACACACACACACACACACACACACACACACACATGAATACATACATATACACACATACAGACCCCACACATTCATACACACATGCACACACACACACAGGTATGTATGCACACAGGTGTCAAGCATACATTCTCAAAAGCTTGCAGACACACACACATACATGGACAAGAGTTAGCACACATATTTGGGTGAGTGTGTGTATGAGTGCTTGCAAACGTTGGAGAATTTATGCTTTCCCACCTAAAAGCATGCGTGTGAGTGTGCGTTCGTATGCATGTCTGTGTGTATTCAAGCCCATATGCTTATTCACCTGTAGGCTTGTTTGAGCTCCTCCAGCTCCGCCTCCTTGTCCTCCAGCTGCTGCTTTAGCTCCTCCTTCCTGAGGGTGAGAAGCTCCACCCTCTCGCTCAGCTCCCGCACTGGCCCCGCCTCCTCCTCCAGCTGCTTCTGGAACTTCCGCTGCGCCTGCAGAGACTCCTCCCTCAGCCCCCTGATCTGCTCATCTCTGTCCTGCACTGCCTGGGGGGGGGGGGGGTGAGAGGAGGAAGAGGCATGGAGGGTTGCAGAAGAGGGAGGGATATGGAAAAGAAAGTAAAAGGGAGGAAAGAGAGAGGGACAGTAAGAGGAAGGAATGAGAGAGGGAAAGTAAGAGGGAGGAAAAAGAGAGGTAGCGAGTTAGGAGGAAGAGGAGGGAGAGAGGTATTAGACACACAAATCAAAATAACTGACAGTCAAGTTTGACCGAGCTCTGTGTAACGAACTGGCTGCTGCTTGAAAAAAACTGTAATAAAAAAATAGACCGAAGTACATCTTCTCCTCTAGTTTTCAAACACAAAGCACTCACTGCAACACACATCCAAATTCTACAATGGAATCGAACAGAGTAGAATGGGAAAACGGTATCATTCCTGGGGGGAATTAATAAAAACCGCAGCGGAGGGTGGATGACAGTGTGACTCACCTCCTTCAGCTTGCGGATGGTGTCGGTCTGGTCCTCCACCATCTTGGCCTTGATCTTGAGCGCCTGGTTGTCCCTCTCGTTCTGCTTCCTCTGGTTCTCCAGCTCGGTGGACAGCACCTCTATCCTGGCCTCCATCCGGCCCCGGTCCTGGGCCAGAGACGCCCCTGTTTGGGGAGGAATAAGTGTCAGGGCAGGGCAGGGTACGGTACTGGAGGCAGAATCTCCCATCTCTAGGAGGTAGAAGTACAATCATGTATTTGTTAAACTCATGCACTGTAATTACCACAACTCTTCTGACGAGTTTCTAATTGGTGAAATCAGGTGGGTCAGTGCCTGGGTGAGACATATGCAAGGTAGTGCTTCTGCTTCATTAAGCCCGTGTTTTTATTCCTCTGATACAAACCACAACAGGCCTCAAACCCATTTAAAACCTCCCGTTTGCTTATTACAGCCGTGATATGCAGTGAGAAAACACCAAAGGATCAGTGTTTAATACGAACAGGTGAACCAAAAAGCGATCGCTACAGCTTCTTCTCACATCTGAAGCATACAGCCCATTCTCCTGTCATTTACACAGTAAACGCACATCAGTGCGTAGAGGTCTACGCACTGTACAATGCAGTTCTACTGGTCTTAACATTAGAACATGTGATAGAATTCCGTAGCTAAACTGAACTTGATCGTGGTTGACTTGAGGGCTTGTTTCAGCAGAGAAACCTGGAGTCTGCGATAAGGCCGGCCAATCACAGCACAGAGCACGCACCGCACTGAAACCTAGCAAACAGTCTTTCACATCAACAACAGAAACCTCCCTGCACAGAATTCATAAACTAAATTGGTTATGAATATTATTTTCATAATTTAAATGCAGTCTTTTGTGTCTAATTATGTAGTGCTTCATATTACATTTGATTGAATTGCGTTTTCAACACCTTGTTTTAGCAGGTGCCCGGATCAGAGTAACAAGCTTTGACCAGCAAATGACGAGCCATAAGCAGCTTAAAACAATCTAATTCACATTTAATATGAAATATAATTTAATATGAAATATGTACATTTGAAGGCAGCAATGCGTTTCGAGAACTAAGAGGGTCAGTAATATTATGTTACGATTCAAAATGAACATCATATTTCCTGTACTGGATGGTCAGTAATCCTCCTACATAGATACACGGTTACCTCCAGATGAGGAAGTGTAAAGCAGTGTGCTTGGGCCTTCCATTATTTGGGTCAAACCGAGAAATCCCAATGTAATGCCCCTGACAGAAAATAAAAATGCAATCGGGTTAAACTGGAAAATCCCGAATTCTGCCTCCCTCAAAGGCGACAGTTGACTGTGGTAAGGCAGAAATATCGGGTTACTAGAGACTGATGTGTTGAGAGTTTCGAGAGAGGGAGAAAGTGGCTCAGAACACTCCCAGAATGTTCAGGACTTCCTGGTGCAACAGAAATTCTGTGTAGGAAAACTTCTATTTTCAAAAAAATGTATGCCCTTAAAAAAAGTGTTAAAAAAACCTTAAGTGAGTAACTTAAGCTGTATTGCTTCAGTAAATAATCATCTTTATTCAATTTCTCTGTAAATGGAAATGTAAAATGATGGCAATTGTGGTTTAATCTTTTGTAATTATGCAGTACTTGTGAATTTTGAACTCTACAATACCTAATGTATTTCCAAAGAAATTTATTTATGCTAATAATGTAGATTTAATTGATACATAACAGTATTCCAGGAATTTGGAATGGTTAAAATCATAGTGAAATTAGCTTTGATCTTACACAAACATATTCTTTTATGAAAAGTTAAAGCAATGAAAAAAATGATAATTCAGCCAGAGAAAATGAATGAAATCAGACAACCAAAAACAGCAGCACATCACACCTGTCACAACCTTGAGAGTGCAATGCATGTCAAACGCCACAAGATGGCACTGTAGTTTCATCTGCTTTTTGCTGTTCGTCTCCAGATTATCAAGTAATCACTAGCATTTAATGTCACTGTGTAGGTGTTTATTTATTTGCCAACAGACCTTCAAGCAGGAGCACAGTGAAGAATACAAATTAGCGAGTAATTAAGCGCATATCACATGAAGTCAAACCATAAATGCGCAGCTGTTCTGCAGGTAAGACAGTGATATGGACTCACTCATTCCTCCTAAACAGTGACTCCAGATTAAACGCACGCGGCAGATGCTTTGTGAGCAAAAACTGGTGAGTTCGGCCGATGCAGCTCTACAAAGAGTACACCGATGTGTGTGATTTCTGTGAGAGATGCATGTGGCGTGTGTCAGATAGAGCTCACTCTGTAATGTCACAGTGTGCTTCAGATTGTTTTTCCATTTTTTTAAATTAAGATATATATACTTACACTATGTATATTCACCTTGTTGTGTGAGTATGGTATTATATTTACCCTGCTGCGCGAGTATGGTAGTATATTTACCCTGCTGTGTGAGTATAGCAGTATATTCACCCTGCTGTGCGAGTATGGTATTATATTTACCCTTCTGCGCGAGTATGGTATTATATTTACCCTGCTGTGTGAGTATAGTAGTATATTCACCTTGTTGTGTGAGTATGGTATTATATTTACCCTGCTGTGCGAGTATGGTAGTATATTTACCCTGCTGTGTGAGTATGGTAGTATATTTACCCTGCTGTGTGAGTATAGTAGTATATGTACCCTGCTGTGTGAGTATAGTAATATATTTACCCTTCTGCGTGAGTATGGTAGTATATTTACCCTGCTGCGCCAGCTCCTGGCCCCAGACTTTGCGCTCGGTTCTCAGGCCCTGGATGATGGACTCCTGGGCAGTGAGCTGGGACAGCAGCTTGCTCTTGTCCTGCCTCAGCAGCTCCACCTGCACGCTCCGCCGCTTGTCCTCCTCCACCCCCGCCTCCAGCGACCGCACACGAGCCTAGAGCGCAGAGACAAGCGCTAAAACACCACCCCCGAAAAACTGAGAAGCCATAAGCAGCCTATACACTGAAATACCCACCAACAAAACTGAAATACCACAATCAGCCCCCATACTGAAATACCACCCCACCCCCACAACTGAAATACCACAATCAGCCCCCATACTGAAATACCACCCCACCCCCACAACTGAAATGCCAAACCCACATTCTGTTATCTCCGATCCCCAGCCTGCCCACCCCGCTCCAAGGGTTTTGCTTTAATTCCCTTTCACTTCAGAAAATAATAAGTAGAAAAAGGATTAAAATGCACTGCATTATTTATGTCAATCAGGAACTTTTCACTTCGCAGGCTAAATTTCAGTTCACTTCCTGACGCGGCTGAGCTGAAGCAGAGCCGAGCTCTAGGCTCCGCCGCCCCGCTGACCTTGAGCTCCGTGACGGCCTCCTTCTTGGCCTTGATGAGCTCGGCGATGCGGCTCTTCTGCTCCTTCACCATGGCGGTCAGGTCCTGCACCAGCGCGCCCGACTGCCTCTCCTTCTGCTGGGCCTTTGCCAGCGCGGCCTTGAGCTCCGCCAGCTCCGCGCTCACCCGGTCAAAGCCCTCTCTCACCTGCGGCGGCCAAAAAGCCACTCGGCAATCAATGCACCCTCAAAAGCATCAAATACACCTCATTACAGGCATTCAGCAGGAGCTATTATCCACAGAGAATGACACAATTTTACTTATTTTTTTTTACCCTGCCTGATCAGGGGTAAAACTGTCCTTTAACACACACCACAGCCAACAGAATTCCCTGTTGACCAGGGCTGTAAAAGCCCAGTTATGGAGGGTCGCAGTGTGCGCACATCGGGTTTCTTATGATCGGCGGATTTAGCCTGTATAAACATGGTGTGCTCACTATGGAGTCTATCAGTGACTTTTTAATTACTTCAGTGATTAAAAACCAGCAGAAACCTGAAGGGTATCTACTCATTAAATATCTTAGTGTAGAAGTGTTGATCTAGGATCAGTTTTGACTTTGGTTCATAATAGATTAGGAGAGGATATGTACAGGGGAAACATGATCGTGGACCAGCACTCCTACTCTGGGATGATTTTTGAATATGGGTGCAGGTTTTGCCAATACCTCAGCGAATCGGGTGGCTTCTATCGTAAGTGCGAGGCGGAACTCATCCTCCAGATCGGCGTACTGTTTCTGGGTGGCGGCCATCTTCTCCTGGAGCTCCGCCCGCTGCTGGGCGTGCCTCTCCTCCACAGCCGCCACCTCCCGCCCCAGCGCCTCCCGAAACTCCGCCCCCTGGGACCAGCCGCGATTCCAGCTCCTTCCTGTCAGACAGCAGGGGGCAGCAGAGAGCAGTGGTCATGGCCCCTGACTGCTTTTTTGCCTTCTGAACTACACTGTTACGTTAATTATATTATATTATTATGGAACTGCTGCAATATCCATTACCTTGCTCCCACACACATTCTGACTTAACTAGATCCCTGTGTGCCTGTCTAGCGCCAAACAAATCTGTATCAATGTCCTCTTTGTACATACAAGTGGGGGCATTACCAAGTTTGGTTAATACCTATTTACATTTATGGTGCAGCAGCTATCTAGTAACAAACTGTGTTCTCTCTATGGTGCCCATGGAACTCCCTGTCAAGTCTGATATACCTGTGCTCACTCTGGGACTTCCTTATCTATTCTGATAAAGACCTGCACTGGCTCTGTGGTATGTTCAGACCTCATTACCTACTGTATTACAGAGGTGGGTATCCACGGAAACGGGGCATGACACACCTGTGCACCTGCTCCCTGGAGACCAGCAGCTCCTGCAGCTGCTGCAGCTTGTCCTTGTGTTGCCGTGCCGACGCCCTGTGGATCTCCACCTCCCTCTTCAGCGCGGCGGCCCTGTTCTCCAGCTCCTGAGTCTTCCTCATCTGAGAAACCCAAAGTGAGCTTGCATTATATCGGATTTCCCTTCCATCACTATGCCTGAAGTTCCCACAGCTGTGACCGTGCTTAATACTGAAATGAATAAATGAAATACAACAGGGGTGCGTAGATCCAGTCATTGAGGACAGGTATATATACTGGTTTTCTTGGATCAGTTTCAGTAGTAGCTAAACCTTGGACTTTGGCCAATCAATAACTTAAGTGCCTAATCTACTGATATGCATTAAAAAACAGCATGAAGATTTGGATTTGTGTATCCCTGAAGTACAATCAGCAATTAATCATTCAATTTTTTTATTCAAAAAAAAAAACAAAAAAAAACAACAATGTAGTTTAAAGGCCAGGAGATATGGATCTGCCATTCTCAGTATGTAATTTGTCCCAGCTGATATGCCGCAGGACCCCTGGGTAGCTCCGTACCTCCTCTGCTTGCTCTCGGGCCCTCTCTGTCTCTCCTCGAGACAGACGGTCCTCTAGGCTGCGCAGCGCCCTCTGCTGTTGGTCCTCCTGGCTGCGGGCCTGTGACAGCTCCTCCCGGGCAGTTTGCTCCTTCTCCTGCAGCTCTGCCCGCTCTGTGCGTTCCTTAAGCAGGAGCTGCTTCAGCCTGCAGCACCATAAACACACATACATAAACACATAAATACACACACACACACACACACACACACACACGTGCACGCACGCACGCACGCACACAAATATACACACAAACACACACAGGTGTTTCAGCCTCAGCACCAAACTCATACATATACCCATTCACTCGCATACAGCGGCCCCCAGTCTGTATAACCACAAACACACACAAAAATACACAAACACTCTGCACACACACACAGCTGCTTTAGCCTAAGTACACACATTTACATACACATACTTCTTTTTCAGACTTTCTCAACAGCCTCTCTTTGGTGAATCTCTCTGAATATGGTGCTTCAGATTTGGGAGGAAAATTAAGAGCGAAACATTAAGGTCTTTACAGAAATATTGCCACAGATTGTAAAGCCACAGGCTGCCCGGGTGTTCCTCCAGACCTGTAGCTGAAGTTTTGGGAGAAACTCGCTCCCTTTCAACTTTGTGCAGCTATTGCTAAAGGGGATTTCAGCAGGAAGCTCAAGTCTGCTCAGATCGTAACTGTTTAAGAAAGCAAAAGACCCCATAATTCGCTCTGACCATCATCCTCCATTTTAATCACTCCAAAGCTTCATGGAGTGGTATTACAGAACTGATTCGATAAACATGAACGCTGTGGACATCAGCAGCGATCACATCGGTTTCATGAAATCCCTTTTAGCCTTTTTGATAAAATCTGCAGTCTTTTCTAAATGTTTTTAAACATCCGTCACGTGTTCTACTCTCTCTCTAGATTTTGTTGTTTTTCCACCTTTTACCGTCGCACGGGGAAAAGGTCACCCCGCTCTGATGTGAAGGAGTGAGGGAGGGGGGATTAGTGCGGGGTGGCTGGCTCCAGACAGACGCCGGTCTGCGCCGTGCTTTATCGCGATGAGCTTCTATCTCCACAGAAAAGGGTGTGAAAATGAGACCAGGGCCCTGCTCTCGGCAGTCATTATATCTTTCTGGAGACTTCATAGACTTTTTTGTCCGCCTGGGCTTGAAATCGGGAAAAATATCAAATACTTCCCCTTACAATAATGAACACGGTATTAAGTATTACACCTACTGATTTTTTGAGCAGTCGGCTATTTCTATTGTGATGGTGTGATTTCACCACAAATGAACACTGTGTGAGAGTGAAAATTCATACAAGTGTTCAAGTGCAATTACAGTAGTAATTAGTCAGTAATTATCACCATTCATAATTTAACGCTGTTATAAGAGTGACTCCTTGCACAGTAATTATTGCTTTAAGAGCGACTTCTCTCACCAGTCAGTAATTAACAACGTAAAAATGACTGCTCACACTGGTCAGTAATTAACACTAAAAGAGAGTGACTGCTCACATTGGTCAGTAATTAACACTAAAAGAGAGTGACTGCTCACATTGGTCAGTAATTAACACTGAGAGAGTGACCACTCTCACCGGTCAGTGGTGTGGAGGGCCAAACTCTGGAGGTCCTTCTCTTCGCTGGCCTGTGTCTGCAGGATCTTAAGCTGCTCGGTCAGCTTCTTCACGGCTTGCTCCGCCTTCCAGCGCCTCTCCCTCTCCTGGTCCCGCTCCTCCAGAATGGCCTGTGAGATCCAAAGGCATTATGGGATAGTGGACCCTTCCAAATCAACACCATGGACAGGACATAGCTACTGCCCAATCAGGCAGGTCCGCAAGCCTCAGTGAACATTCCAGTAACCAAGGCACTGGTTCCCAGGCAACAGGCACGACTGATATGTGAAGAGAAGCAAGGAGCCTGAGAGCACAAAACTAGATGGAATTTTCTGGTATGGCACAATTCTCAAAATGTCAGTCAGCCTACCCTGTATGTATTCTCTTCAGTCGGGGAGATGGTCTTGACGCCTGCGGCTCTTGGGGTGATCTTTGTGCCCTTCCTGGCAGAGACTCCCGCCTCCACATGCTGAACTGGCCCTCGCGAAACAGCCTTCCCCCGTGGGCTTGCCGCAGGCTTGGCTGGTTCCGTAGTGGTGGTTGTCTCTTGATCACTGTGCCAACACAGGAGAGTGAGTCAGTTGAGTGCTGAGTGAGTGAATATGTAAATATGATACATAAAAGTAATACATAAATCAGATGTAGTGAGTGAGTTAGCAAGGTGAGCGAGTAAAGGATGTGTTGCTGAGTAAGTGAGCTGTTGACACGTGAGTGAGTTAAGGAGTTAGTAAGTGAATGAGTTGGTGAGTGAGAGTTAGTGAGTTTGAGGACTGTTTGTCAGTAAGTGTAAGAGAGTGTGTATGTGTGTGTGGGTGTGAGTGAGAGAGAGTGTGTGTGAGTAAGAGATTGAGCAGCGTGAGTGAATGAGTGAGTTGATCCATTGAGAAAAGAAGTTGGAGAAGTATTACTCAAGTCATATTAAACTACACAGCAGTTCGGCAACCAACTTTTGCAATTAGGAACCCCTCTCCCTCTGATAGTACACACTGATGCACTGCTTCTCTCAGGGAGAGATCTGTCACTAATTCACAGCCGAGGCAGTCTCCCAGCCAGCCTGCAGACAGTAACGAGGCTGAGAGAGAGTCTGTCAGCACCCTGCGGACAGAGCGGCCCGATCGATCAGCCCGGTTCAGTCTGCCCTGGAGTCTCTGGCAGAACAGAGATCAATGGAACGATGCTTTCTTTTACATAAAGCCTTACTTTGATCACGCAAGCTTGCTGTAAGCTCCACTGCTCTTTCAGCTGGCCAGATTTATTTATTATTTTAATCATGTTTGTATTTTTGTGTCTTGACAGAAGTTAATTTAAATGACCGATTTCAAAGTCTCCGATAATAACAGCAGGGAGAGCAGCCATTGTAATTGCAGAATTTAACACAAATTCCCCTGATAATCCAGTGCTGCCATAGCCATTTATCACAGGATAGATGTGGCAAACATATTCAATAACAGAGATGAAGAATGCATTACTCAAAAAATTATAAAGGCCTTCTATGAGTGCCACAGCAATTCTGCAGCAGCTTGTGAGCGTGTTGAGCGAGTGAATTGAGTGGGTGAGTGAGGGAGTGAGTTGAGTAAAAAGACACTGCAGTCTGTTTGGGTGACTCCTGAATCCACGGGCGCACCTTTCTGATCTCCTGGCTTTGGAGTCCTTGACGGGTCGTCTCCGTGTGGTTTCCGTGACGACCCTGCGCGCGGGCAGCCTGGACCTCCGGCCGCTGCGCCGGTTCTCCTTCCCGCTGTCCACCTCGCTCTCCGAGGTGTGGTCGATGTCCCGCTTGGCCTTCCGCATCGGGGTGGTGGTGGTGGTGGAGCTAGAGCTGCTGGGAGCCTGGGGGTGGAGTTTAGCCACGGCTCAATCATAACAACTCATAACATTTTCTTTCAGGAAGGGAAAAAGAAAAGTTTTAGTTTTATAAACACAAATGGCACTGTATTGAACATCCAGTTCCAGACTGTGTTACTATGGCTACCGACAGGTGAGACATTGATTTTGTTTTTGAATGTCACCCGCACAACTTCTGGTTTCAAGAACAAATACAACCCGGCGCTCCCGCAAAATGGAATAAAACACATCTTGTGTGTTATAGACCTATAAGTTTTAAATAACTACATTTCATAACCATGAGTTCTGGCCAACTATGGTGGCATGACCATGTCCAACTTCAGAGATGCCCATGGCCTACCTGCGTGACAGGAGCTCTGACAGAGACTGTAGATTGTCTGTAGTGGGGGGTAGCCCATGGCCTACCTGCGTGAAGAGCTGGGACACCTGCTGCTCCAGCTTCTTGATCCGCAGCTCGTTCTGCAGGTCACCCGCCCCCTGAGCCCCACCCGATTGGCTGGCGCCCGTCCCTACTGCTGGGGCCACGCCCCCAGGGGTCACCCGCTGTCGAAACTGGGCCAGCACCTCGTTGATTCGTGGGGTGGGGAGAGGGGCGTCCATGTTTGGCTGGAGGAGAGAGGAGCAGGTATGATGTCATACTCAGAGTGCAAGAACTCATCCTGGCCTACGTTTCACACACTCTGGGAAATTAACATTTGAGACCTCCAAGGACAACAGTGTAACTTGTGGGTGTCCAATTCCACTTTAAAACTTTATTTTTATTTCATCTTAAGCCTAGCACTAAAACACTTTATTAAACTAAAGAACCAACAACAGTGTCCAATCAAGACCTGAAGTCAGTGCAACAGATATTTCAGGGCTAGCCACAATAAACACCTGTGCCCACGCTGGCTCTTCATTCAGACCCCTGGTAAAAACACATTTACTGAAAAGATTTCACCTCTGTACTTCACAGTGATGTGGAGCGTGTACAATCCTTTTCAAGTTTTCTCATTATTTTAAGTTGTTGTTTTACATCGTACCAACATATAAATTAGGAGGTTTTAATTACATAACTGTTCATGGGAACCCAAGGACCAAAAAACAGTGCACACACACAAACACAGACAGACAGACAGACAGACAGACACACACACACAGAGCTATTAATACAGACATAACAGCACTAATGTAGCACAGCCGGACGCGCTGAGAGGCTGGACGAGCATTTGCAGACTCCTTCCATTAGTGAGGAGAGCACAGCCTGCGCCTCTGATATTAGCAGGGGAAAAGTGTGCCCATTTTCTGCCCGGCTGCATGTCTAAATGGGACCTGGATCACCCCGGATCATTTATGCATCTTTAATGGTGAGAAACCTCAGCACTGGAGGTACCAAACATGTAGCATCCCCTTTTAACCCCATGTAAAAAAAAAAAAAAAAAAAAAACACTCAGCATAACTCTGGGTTAAAGCCATTTCACAGCAGGCTATTAAAATGGGAAAATTAGATTTGTTGCTAGGTTTATGACTCTGCACTTAAAAGCAGAGGATTTTGTGAAGTGAGTCTGCACTTGGAAAGAGGGATGTTTAGCTTACTCATTCAGAGAAACCCAAATTTAGCCAAAACTGGCTGGAAAAAAAAAAAAATCAGTAAAGCCTGAAAAAACTTTAGTACAGATTTTGTGATGAATCTGAAGAAGTTGCCACAACACCCTCCACTGAATGAGGAAGAGATGATAATTTCATGATTAATTTACATTTACATTCTGGCATTTATTTATTTATCTAGAGCTACTGACGCAGCTTGCAGCTGGATTATTGCTGAAGCAACTTAGGTTAAGTGCCAACCTCCAGCATATAACTGCGGTGCAAAGTGAACCCCACCTGTGAAATAGGACCTGAGTTACAAACTCACTCCCTTAACTGTTTCCCCTTTTAATTGTGTGCTGTATAACGGTTTGGGAATATGGCTTGTAAGTTGGGGGTTGCAGGCTTAATTCCCTCATTGGGCACTGCAAATATACACCTGAGGAAATGACTTTACCTCAACTGCCCAGTAAACGTCCAGCATTATATATCGAAAGTGTGTAAGAAATGAAAATGTTGAGGGCCCCACCTTCTCGGCGCTTACACTGGTGTCGGAGGACAGCAAGAACTCCACAAAGTCGTCTAGGCCAGGGACGTCCAGGGGCTGTCGTCCATGAGTGGGACAGGGTTCCCCAGCTGGTCCATTCCGTCCAGGGCAGACAGCTGGGGCAAGGACTGCAGAACCATCTCCCTGTAACCTCCAGAGCCACAGACATGTAAACATGAAGGCTGTGCAAGGATGTCATTCTTCTAAATTAATCCAGGAAAACAGATTTTTTTTTCCCCACATTGTGCATGTCTCAGCCAGAGTGTACAGCTCCAGCCAGAGTGTTCAGCTCCAGTCCAGAGTGTTCTGGGATTTAAGGGGCCTTCAGGTGACTCATGGAGTAAAATCACATGTTCAAGGTGGTTCTGTGGCTCACAAAACTGAGTGTTCATGTCCCAGCTGCACCATCACCAAAATCATCTTCGACTGTGATTGGCTAGAAAATTCTAGGTCCCAAAAAGTGGACGGGTGAGTCAGTCTTAACTGCATTGGTGTCAGATTAAATCATGGGAGAAATTACCTACCTGGGGTTGCACATACTGGATTGCTGTTGCCATCCATGCTGAGAGTAACATCACTCAGATTCCTCAACCCCAACATGCACTGGAGCAGCTGGTTTATGCTGCTTACATGGTTGCTTTGGAGATTAAGGTGTTTGAGTTTGTAGTCTGTTCCATGCAGGTACAAGAGACCTGTAAGCAAGGAAAACTGCTTTAAGTTTATCAGAGATTTCAGCTGATAACAATTTCATTCAACCAAATGATGACTTAACTGTTTGTAGCTCTCAACGCACTTCAGACATTTAGCAATGATGGGAAAGCTAGTTAATAAAATCACTTACCGGTTAAGTCACTTATCTGATTGTAAGACAGATTTAATCTTATCAGGTTCACAAGGCCAATGAGCCTAAAATGAACACAGAATAAGAACAAATCAAAACACAGCACATGAAGTATCTGACATAATGTAGGATTTCATTTTGGTCTTTTCCCAAATGGAAGGAATGAGGACTGAGGTAATGTCACAACATGTGTTTTGCAAGTTAAAATAAAGTGCAATGTGATGTTACTTTGTAAGCAACTATCTTGACAACAGACAGCAAACTCCACCAAACAGAGCCAACCTCGCCAGATAATTAAATATAAAACGGCCTCAGGGCTATTTTTAACAGGGTGATCCAAAAGAGAAGCTGACCTTCAACCTTGGTAATCAAATTGCAAGACAAGTTTAGTGTCCGCAGAGACGAAAGCGAGCCCAGTCCCTCGATGACAGCGATCTGGTTTGAAGACAGGTCCAGGTGCCGAAGATGCCATGACGCGGTCAGTCCCTCGATTTTCGTTATTCGGTTACAGTGGAGATTCAGTGATTTTACATTAGCGCTCAGCGGGACTTCTGCCAAACTAGAGACAGACGGAGGAAGGCGGCATTATTAAGTGGGATACCATTACATTTTGATTCATTGACAGAGTGCAGAGTAAATTCATAGACTCCAACACAAAAGGAAAACTGTAGGTAAACGATAGAGTTTTTGCTAAATGGCAATCTATTAACGTTGTCCACTCGACCCACCTCTTTATGTTCTTATCAATCAAGCAAAGCTCTCCATCCGCCATCACCTAAAATACTGCGCAGAAAAGTGCCACAATGTTATGGTGTCATTAAATGGGTGCCGAGACTGCAACGCTGGATGGTTAGTTATAACTTGCAAAGCCAAATGACTCGGTCGATAGCAAACTATCACACGGACACATTAGTAGCAAGTCTAGCTTTGTAACGTTAGCCATTTCAGATCTGGCTTTAATGTTAGTTTGTTCGAGGCAATAATCGTTTTGGCTACCCGAGCAAGTTGATTTTGCGACACAATGCAACTTACCAACAATTTGTTAGATGTCAGGAAACATTACATCTGCAAGCTATAAAGTTTAACTATGATCAGATGTTGGAGAACACAGTAAATGTAGCTAATAATATGTTAGCTCGCACATAACTGGATGGGATAAGATAGCAAACTATAGCTATCCAGTTAGCTCCCTAGCTACAACAGAGAAGGTAAAAGTTTCAGCACTGCGACAGCTAGCTCGTTATGCTAGCTAGCATAGACAGCTCTCTTCAAAAACACGCACGGCAAATCAAAGTCCATGGTTACATATAATCTTCGTGGCAACAAAACAACATTACTTGCATTCTACAGAAATCCCAGTTAATTTAGCTAACTCGTCAGCAGTCTATAAACTTTGCATGGTCTCGCAGTGTTTTTGCCGCTGCTGAGCTTGAACTAGCCGCTCTGTCAAGCGCTTCCTGGTGACGTCACACAGCATACGTGCATCCTAAGCAACGAGATGAAAACGAGGCAGCAGAGGCGTGCGTGACTTTGTCGCTCCGTCATTCAAAACTGAAAAATTGGACCTTGCAACAATAACAACATAATTTGGCCTATGGAGGCAATCTCTTGAACCAGAAGGCTGAAGATGTCTCCGTCTCTTCAGATAGAATGTGTTTATGACGAGATGGTTAAAGAATATTCTGCGATTGCTCTGCTCCTTTTCTCTCTAAATTACTGAAGAGGCTATATGGAGCATTAATGTGAGTTATGGTATGTTTCTGTAATGAATTTCGCATGCGGCCCTGGGAATTAGGCCGAGGCAGTAAGTGTCAAAAATCTGTCTGAGAACCAGAATAGACATGTTTATCAAAAGGAGGCGTACACATTTTTACTGAATTATAAGACAAATTAAATGTCTTTCATGCTCTCTGTCCTACACCACAAGCGTGAGTACATGTGGTGTGTGACTGTAGCTATATGCAAGACTTTGTGAATGTTTTTACAGAAATATACCTTTGGGGGTCATACCGCAAACCTGACATGACAAGACAGCTGGCCATTTTATGTAAACATGCTTGACTAAAATATTTAAGACGCTTATTTAGTTCACAGACAGTTATCAACTATAATTGTGTATTTTTAGCATGTCACATGGAGTTTGAACTAGTTTAATGAGCAAAAAAGTGTAGTTTTCTTCATAATTATTTACCAAACTACCAGTTAATCAGTGAACGCGGTTCATGGGACACACTGTGTTTATCGGCAAACACTTGCATATGGAATAGCTGTCAACTTCCACTGATACTGGCCCCTCCCACTCTCTCAAAACCCCTCCCCCACACCAATTTCGGGTCCTCCCTTTGACACGAATTCCTGTAAAATGACAAAAGTTCAAGAGGACGGTCCCTGTCAAAAAATCCATGAATGTTGCTGTTTTTGTGTTTGGGGTAGTGTGTTTGAAGGGTTGGTGGTGGTCCAGAAAAAACAACACAGAAACCGTTTTAATAAATAAGATAACAATCAATGTTAAGGTGTAGAGCAACTCCAAGACCACAAAACCATGACAAATCAAGTGAGGCTTAATTTGTGATGCAATATATGAATGGATTCATTACAAAGTAAAACTAAGTGAAACACACTGTCACTTATTATAGATTTGGCAAAATAATCAATCATGAATTCAAAACACAAACACTTCTGTACCACATCTATAGCATTTATGTAGCTACGTGGTTCTAGCTAATACTTGCCGAAGTACAAGAATAAAAACCAGGTGGTGTTAGGCTGCGTGCAACCAGAGTGAAAGAATTTGAATTTAGGAGCAAATCCTGTTAAGGATTGTCGCTGTAATCAGCAGGTGAATGAAAAGAGCAATAAAACGTAGCGTCGGCAAATGTCCTGGAGATGATAGCAAAAAGAAGGTAGCCTCCTCAGCTACTTGTGGAAAAGAGGCAAAAACATTCAGCCACCTATGTAATATTTGAGAGTAATTCGCCAAGGTTCTTCAGCCATACAGAAGTCTAAAAATGAATGAATTTGCAAGGTTGTATGAACTGGCTCATGCAAATGGCATTGTAATGAAGGCGGAGTCTCTTTGTTTCACCTGTGGTGTTTTGGTGTTTCAGCCAATCGGGGAGCGGGGTGCGTGGGCGAGGGGTGGTGGGGGAGGGGCGAGTGGAGGGCAGTCACAGTCAAGATTTAATTCGCACCCGACTTCAGCAAACCTACGAGCTGAAATGGTTTAAAGTTTGGCCATGTACTCATTCGGTGGCGGGCATTCTAAGCTTTGCGCTGCACTTTATTCTTGGTTGCCCATAGTGATTTTTTCATGTAAAAATATAAGCCTGGAATACAAATTATGGGTGAACGTGTGTTTTAGTCTGGGGAAAAAAAGGTGCTTGCAGCTTATTTTGCCTCTTGGTTTTTCCCCAAATAGTGAGTTAATAACCAAACGTATCACAGTGTAATTTTCACTGTTAGAATAAGGTGTATTTATATAGCTGGTGTCATGAATTCGTCTGATGATGAATGAGTGATTTGCAGAGTTGATCTGAACGATTTATTTCAAGAAAACAAACAAAATCGTGTTTGATGTGGGTCAGATTTCAAAACGAAGCATCAGGGGTCAGCAGACTCCGTCTTTACACTTTAGCACTTTAATTATCCTCTCTTCTAGTGTACAGCCATACAACAGCCAAAAACGATCAAATATAAATAAAATACATAAACAGTTTCAACCACATGCTCATCATTAAAAAATAGATTTACAAAAAAAGTTTACATTTCTGTACAACATAATTTGTTCATTGAATTAAACTTCTGCAACTGGACACTGTACACTTTTCTTAAAGCCCAATATGCAGGGACTACCCAAGCCTGGGATTTGTAGAATTTACGGTTTGAAGTTCAGTCTTAGAAAAACAACATTCCCCTTAAAAAAATTTCTCATCGTCTGTCTTTTATTTTACACTGACACAGTTGTTCAAAGACCCATTATTTTCATTTCCCGAGTGAAGCAATGTCTTGAATTTTATATTATTTATTCTTCTGAAAGAGGGATATTCACAACAAAAATACAATAAAATCCAGTGTATATTTAATAACTCTTTCTCCATGGGAAATCAAGTGTACAAAAATAGAGGACGCTCAATATACTCTTCCAGTAATTGTCGCGCAAAAAACGTTCTTTGTGATTGTGAAAAAATACAGTAATGAGGCAGTACTGAATTCAGGGTGTATGGAAATACTATCGGTTCCCTCTGCATGGTCTCAGGGTTTTTATGAGCTCCAGAGACTCAGCAATTAAGTTTCTCACAAACTCAAACAAAGTCATTGGATCTGAATAAAGATTTGCCATGCAAAGAGATTCTCATCATACAGAGTCCCAGAACCACTTAAATACTATGGAACACACCAAACCTTCACTGCTGGCAGTTTGTCCTTTTAAATAAATAGTGTAACTTTTTATTTTATTTTTTTGCTGCTAGTGAACAATCAGACTACCGATTTGCTTGGCTTAACCCAAACTATTCCCCAGCAAGGCAGAGACACTTGTTGTCTTGCCAGTGAGGGGTTTATCTTGCAATTCCACTGATAGCAACAGAAATTTGGGGATTTTTGTCCAATGATCCCTGTATGTGAAGCCAGAGCCGTAGGCTGAACCTACACAAAAGAGAGCACATTAATTTTAAACTGTCAGCAATCTGCAGGAATTGATTCCATTTCAAATACTGCATTTTTTTTACCCAGGTCTGGCTAATGCTATGTTTCCACCAGCCATACTTGGCGGTACATCACCCTATTGCCAAGGCAACCTGAACTCCTGTCCAGACTGCATTGATCCAGGCTGAAAGGAAGTTGGCCAATTCCTGGTTTGTCTGTCCAATTGGTCCTGATCCAAAGTGAATGTAACAGAGAAAAGATCAATTTATTCTATAATATACCACAGTTAGAAGTCGGATTTAACAACGCCTATAATAAGGTATCCAGGTTTTGGTTAGGAATCATATGCAGCTCAAGATTAAAAATAAAACCCCAGATCTGCACATAATCATCACCATTCACAATGTCTTTATACAATTTTTATTCAAAACAAGATGATCAAAAGCACAAACAATAGGCTTTCCGCCTACATGATAACAAAAACTTAATCTAGCCGGTCATCCTGTACCATTCATGTTTTCCACACTACTGATGCTAAGCAGGTGTGGGCTTGGTTAGTATTTGGATGGGTGACCCTTGGGAGACATTAGTTCCTAATAGAAGAGGTTTTGGTGGAGCAGTAGGGGGCGATCTTCTCCTTGGACCAAACTGAACTCCACTGTCTGATCAATACAATAGGGCACAGCTGTGCTTCATTGCAGCACTTCCCAAAACAACTGCTGCCCTCTTAAGTTCTCATGAAATCATTTCCCTACATCTGATTGGCTACCCCACAACTTGAATTCCCAACAAGTATTATTCCCTGGATCTGCATGGGAAATGAGAAATTAGTTCATAGTTGACCTGCCTGGTTAAGTAAAAGGGGAAAAATAAGTATGAACTTTAGTTTTAAACATGTCATAAAAGGTTGTAGGCAGTGCTTGTAAAAATGAAAGATGTTTTCCGATGTCAGCAGCATTTGAGTAATTAATAGAGGCCTAACAGACTGCAATGCAAACTGTCTTATTGGTATGAATTTGAATGTTACACACACAGCTACAGCAGGTCACAAAAACCAGCTATACATTACATGGGAGAGCTGTCCTTTTACAGTGTTACTGTAAGACTGAGGTTCAAAACACTAAATGATGGAAGGTTTAAGTAAAAAATGAAATAACCCTAATGATTGGGAAAAATACTGAGAGAGAGTACAGAGCATGGACTGTTAGGACCAAGCAAACCTGGTGCCGAATGAAGAGATGCAAATCAGTCCCCACAGAATCGCAGAACTGCATTGTGGGGGTAAAACTCTTTTTCGGGATGTCATGGGTACAAAGTATATCACAGGGTTTTTGGCATTCAAACATAATGCAGGTTTAGCTCTGCACCACTCTCTTTGTCCGTCAACTCTTCGCTTTCCACAAATGGGATAGTTGGAAAGACTGACTCAGCATTTAAGACTTCACTGATTTCAGCCGTAGGTATGTCAATTGACTTAAAACGTATCACAGCGCACTAAAGAGGATGCATTAACTGTCTCAGAATGGACCTTGCAGGTCTGGCTCAAATGAATATGGGATATCAATGTTGTGTTAAATTAATATCTGATTTATTTCTGATACAATGTGGGACTAAGGGTCTGAGCTGGGAATCTCTGTCAAAAACAAGCATACATACCATGTAAAGACAAAGTGTTCCTTTTGTATATGACCAACGCTGAGCTGAGTTTAACTTGTATTTTCATGATGTTTGTGACAATTCATAATTGTATAAATATTAACAAATATCAATATGGTTTTTTTCAGCTATCAAGGGCTTGTAGAATCCGAGGAGTGAAAGCATTTTCAGAGAGGGAAAAATAAGCCTTACATTATCTCTGATATCTTGATTCATCCAACTTTGCGACAGCCCTTTTAGGGGCAGTCCACTGTCCTTGAAGAAGGAAACCTAAGGTCCAGTTTCATGGTCTCCTCCCCTTCTCAGGTTTATTAGTTATCTTCCTTTCGTCCAGATTCCACATGCTCTCCATCCTCCAGGTACCTTCAGTCAGTGTACAGTTTGCGTTGCCAGTTCCCGCTCCCCCCCAAATCGTGGCGACTCAAAACTCCCTACGAAAGAAGGCATGAATTTCGTTAAAGCTCCACACAGCTGCTTGCAGAGATGGTTGCTAATGTTTATTCGCTCGTTTATGTATTTATTTATTTATCTATCTATCTTGCAGCATGCGAAATTGATAGAGGCGGAAGTTCACAGGCGAGAGAATCAGAGACTGTGCTTTATAATCCTCTCGCCGAGACGAGCCGAGAGCTGAACCCTGGAACGGCGTCGCACAAATAAACCTTGTGGGATTTGAAATGTTCCATCCTGCCAAGGTTTTAGCATTCAAAATAAAAACACTTTAATCCCATTTGCAAGGGTCTTGCAGAGAGGCCATTTTTTTTTGTTCAACACCCCCCATCCATTTTCTTCCCAGAGATGCAACATTTACAGAAGCAAATGCAGAACGAACTGAAGCACAGGCACTGATGAAAAGTAAAGAGAAGCACAGGGAGCGTGCAAACAGAGAGAGGGATACATACATGTAGCAAATGACACATGCATACACAAAGACATAGGAGAGACAGGAAAAAGGAATGAAAGAGAATTAGAAAGACAGCGAAAGAAAGATGCGTGGATAAAAAGAGAGGCACTGGCAAAGGGAATGGGAGATGAGAGCAGGAGGATATGAGTAAGGTCATGCCTGTTCAATTTACTGAGCAAAGACCTTACTGACCTCTGATTGGCTGGACTCTGTATAAATGAATAATTTATTCATTCTTAGTCTCAGACTGTCAAATGAAAACGTTCCAACTGCATGAATAATTCAACACAGAGTGAAACGGAATTCAGAACGAGCTTCCCTTTTTCAGCTACATCTGACCCGAGTGCTATACAGTTCCGGATTGTTGGAACTCCACGACTTCCCGCGCAAAAGCTACACTGTGCTTTTTATTTGTGGCACAGGCATGGTGTATATCTCTGCTCTCCAAATTAGCACCGCCGGGCCACCCACATGCAGACAGTCTCTCTCAAAAGTGCGCTTTGAGCTAACACGCCATCTGGGTGGCAGAGCTTATAAGAGGTTTTTATCATTGCCGAGGCAAACGGGCTGTTGGTTCATCTCTGTGCTTCGTTATCCAGCACTGTCAGGAATGGCAGAAGTTATACTTATTTTTCTTTCCTCCAAGTCCCAGCCGCTTCTCAAGGCTCCTGTCACAATTCAATTAGCTGCGTGTTGTTTACAACAGCAGGTGGTTCTGGTTCACTAGCCTCATACCTCAGCATGTCCTCGGTCATAGTCTACAACCTTACCACACCTCTGATAACGAGATGGACCGTACAGGCAACACCACTGAGTCGAGAAAATGTCGATGCACGTGGCACAGTAAAAACCAAAACACCAGATTCAACATATAGTCACTTAGTTTGTCTAGGTACTAAATGTATTATTCTGATTATACTATTTACATGTTAGCTTGTTGTTGTCAAGCTGTCAATCTTTGTATCTTTAATCGTGGAATAGTTGACTCACCACTTGCTGAGCTATCCAAGTTTTCCATTATATAACACAGGATAATAGCACTAAATGTGTCCCCTAAAATGACATGAAAAGTGGAAATACAAAATGTTTGGCATGACACCTATGATATATTACACAACACAAAATGATATCTACAATTTTTGATCATATATTGTATATGTCATAAGAATTAGCAATACTAAAACATATACAGAAATATGCGCATTGTTTGCACATATGAGAAAAGGGGTCCGGTAACAAATATTTTCAACAAAGCTAAGATTTTAAAATGTATTCGGAAGAATCCTTTTTTGTATCTGAAATGTTATTTTCCATATTTCATTATGCATTACTTGCAGGCACGGGTGCTCAAAGGAATATCTGCAGCCTAAATTGCCAACCACAGCAGGGCAATGTTCTAGCTAATGATACACTAGTTGCTAGGCAAGAATGTAGCTCGTATAAAGTATGATAAAAATATGTTCTGGGAACAAATAACAAATGTTTAATTTGAATATCAAACACCAGAAACCCTCTTACACTGAATCATGTGGAGAAAAATAAAAGTCTGATTATTTTTCATTTTATCCCAGGGCCTCTCTGGAAATTACCCCCCTCCACAGCCCTGGAGCGGAAGGATCCGGCACAAAGAGCTGAGCTAATCAAAGAGTGTACCCTACTAATCAACATGGTTCTGTTCTATTCTTTAAAACATGCTGCCCAGCTAACATTTATGAATGTGGGGGGGGGGTGGAAGTACAAGTGAAAACACTGTGGGTTTAATACCTCACAAAACACAGTGATTTTCTAAAAATAAAACTACTGCTAACAATAACAAAAAATGAACACAGAAGTTATCAAGGGAGAGAAATCATACTCGTGTCTGGTGACTTTGTGACCTGGAACTTAATGGTGTGACTTTGTCTAGGCTGACGTCAATATCGTCTGGCTTTTTATAGAGGTATCTCTGAAGCGACATGGTCGGATCAGTGCAGAGACAGCACACTGGGTCGTTTGTTCGTCTGGAGCAGGGAGGCACAAAGGCCTGTTTTTTCTGGGTCAGGCAGAAGGTGAAGGGAGAAAGAGCCAATGGCAGTCTCTGCCCGTTTAGACAGAGAGGCAGCATCACTGTGACTCACTAAAAAGGACAAATTTTATTTTTCTTCCTACACTAAAGAAAAAATGCTGATTTAAGATGTCACAATAATGAAGATGTAAAAATTATTTAACTGAAGTCTGGAAGACACAAAAATGAAAGGATTGTGTGTGAAATGTCATTCCCCTCTTCTTGAGGAAAAAAAACCTCCAATCTTCAATAAAACAGTACATCAAGATTTGTGTATTCAAACGAGACAGTTCGGTTTCAGATGTTACGTTAGGATACGAAAAAGAACTAAATGAAATTATGTTGCCTTGACTTAAAATAATTGATTATGCTTTGACCTAATGAACCCCATCAAATCCACATGCTGTACATATATCTACATAGGCCTCCCTCCCAGTCCGGGTTTATTGCTAGACCATGAGGCCTTAACAGGATGCAGACCGTGGGGCCCATCCACACACTGGAACAGTGCCTTAACAGGATGCAGACTGTGGGGCCCATCCACACACTGGAACAGTGCCTTAACAGGATGCAGACTGTGGGGCCCATCCACACACTGGAACAGTGCCTTAACAGGATGCAGACCATGGGGCCCATCCACACACTGGAACAGTGCCTTAACAGGATGCAGACCATGGGGCCCATCCACACACTGGAACAGTGCCTTAACAGGATGCAGACTGTGGGGCCCATCCACACACTGGAGCAGTGCCTTAACAGGATGCAGACTGTGGGGCCCATCCACACACTGGAACAGTGCCTTAACAGGATACAGACCATGGGGCCCATCCACACACTGGAACAGTGCCTTAACAGGATGCAGACTGTGGGGCCCATCCACACACTGGAACAGTGCCTTAACAGGATGCAGACCATGGGGCCCATCCACACACTGGAACAGTGCCTTAACAGGATGCAGACCATCCACACACTGGGGCCCATCCATCCACACTGGAGCAGTGCCTTAACAGGATGCAGACCGTGGGGCCCATCCACACACTGGAACAGTGCCTTAACAGGATACAGACTGTGGGGCCCATCCACACACTGGAACAGTGCCTTAACAGGATGCAGACTGTGGGGCCCATCCACACACTGGAACAGTGCCTTAACAGGATGCAGACCGTGGGGCCCATCCACACACTGGAGCAGTGCCTTAACAGGATGCAGACTGTGGGGCCCATCCACACACTGGAACAGCGCCTTAACAGGATGCAGACCATGGGGCCCATCCACACACTGGAACAGTGCCTTAACAGGATGCAGACCGTGGGGCCCATCCACACACTGGAACAGTGCCTGAATAAGATTCTACACATTCATCAATGTCTTTTCTCTGTAAAATATTGTAGCAAACTATCTCTTAAAAGAATCAGAGAAAATGAGAAAGGCTCACCTTTTTAGTTGTCAATGTCCGATACATGGTTCTCTACCTAGAAAAAAAATTAGTAAGTTCCAGTTGACATTGTTAAGACGACAGGACTGATTATTCATAATTCATAAGATCATCTTGCATTTGCATGTAATTAGAATAGCCAAAACTGGGCCAGGAAAGCTACAGGATGAGCTGTGATTTGTCTTCAATTTAATTTCATCGATGAATTCAGACGGAGAAACCCAGCGAGGTCAGTTAACTGTGTAAACAAGTGCACTTATTGATCAGTTACATGCTGGGTAATGACAAAACCCGAACACTCTGGAGCTATTCAGGACTTAAGATGTGGGCTGTTTCTATTCCCTCCTATTTATATGGTACATTGAAATTTACTCAGTGGTGGAAAGTCATGCACTACATGCATTCTCTAAATAGCTTCATAAATCAAATGACCAGGCCTACAATTTTACACGCTACCAATTTATACAGATAAATATTTTTATAGAGGCTATTCAGGTTGGGTACGTTGCTAAAGGGTACGATGACAATGGTACAACAGGAAGCTGACCCTATGTCACCTGCCCTGCAGGTCCAGCCAGCTAACCATTACACTAAAATGGCACCACTAAAGGTCAGTGAAATCTGACCCTCCCATAACACAAGTAAGGGCTAGCTCTGTGGCTCACATTTGGGTGAGAATCTTTAAACGTGGCGTCTCCTAACCATGTCGGCGCTGCCTTCGTCATCGTAGTCATCCTCGCCCCCGTCGGTCATCTCGCCGGCCTCCGTCTCCAGCGGGCCCCCCTCCCCCGCCTCCTCTCCGGAATGTTCCGCCGCCTCCGACATGGACTCCCGCTGGGGCTCAAACCTGTCCTCGTACTTCCTCTGCACCTCTGGGGGGGCAATAGAATGAAAGAGTGATGGAATGAAAGAGATGAGCAGCGGGATCAAAAGACAGATGGGCAGAGTAACACAGAACACAAGGGATGGAAAATGGAGAGAGAGGAGAGAAGAGAAAGACAGGATCAGGAGGGGGAAGACAGATTCTGCCCATCCGAATTTTTACTGTAATCAAGTTAAAAGGTCTAATCTCAACCGAACTGATGAAAATTCACCAACCTGACAAATTCGTTGGATCTGAATATAGACTATAGGCAGTGGGGAAACTTCAGTTTTTCTCTTTCTTTTCCTTTCCCTCATGCTTTGGGGTCCACTACCCTGAGACACCTCTGAACAAGCCCATCTCCTTCTCCTGAATTCCTGGGTCTGCTGTCAGACCATCGTATGCTCTTTGACCTGGTGGTCTGGATTGGCATCTACTGAAACTGA
Organism: Albula goreensis; assembly: GCA_022829145.1. Taxonomy (NCBI): domain Eukaryota; kingdom Metazoa; phylum Chordata; class Actinopteri; order Albuliformes; family Albulidae; genus Albula; species Albula goreensis. Next base: position 3,810,549 of record CM040743.1, read on the forward strand.
TGGGGAGACTGACAACTTTGCGCGCCTTTTAATCTGCTCCCCCTACCCCCCATGGCTCTCTCCCAAAGGTTCCGTACCAGCTTCAGATCTCTGCTGCTTCTCTATCTTCTCCAGCCGGACCAGCAGGGAGTCGATTTTCGTTTTGATCTGTGACAGCTCCTTTTTTATGATCTGGAGTTGGTCTGTTTTCACTGCAGACAGACAACACAAAACAAAACAGAAAATCAAAAACAAAACAACAACAACAACAAAAAACAAAACATGAACAAAAAAGAAACGGATTATTGTCAGAAAAGCAATTTAAAGTCTCCCTCTAACTCTGAGGTAACCCCTGCCGCTCACAAAAGAAAGTTATGTGCACGTTATCGTCGAGTCATGTTGGGTCTTCCGGCTATTTTACAGACGTCCTCCTGCATGCTCGACCAAAAAAAAAAACAAAAACAAGAGAAACCATAAAACAAAATTTTCCTGCCTTCTGCTTCACATCCCAATTTGTACCACATCAGGGAATCTTAGACAAAAAAACCTAAACTTACACCCTACAGGTCTGACTTTCCAAACTCCAAAGCCTGACACACAAGACTCTGTTTTTCATCAGTGTCTGGCCACCCACACAAACAACTGTTTATCATTCACAACAGAGGAAAAAAAAGACTGAAAAACGAATCACTGAACACTGCCTTTCTGTCATTACTGGAGAACAGCACGAGCAGACAGATGGAGCGGAGGTCTACAGGACTGTGGAGGAGTAGAGGATAACATTTCATTAGTTGGTCTTGTAAAACAGCGAGGGGGTTGGCGGGTTGAGAAAGATGAAGGGGTTGTATAAGATCTTCTAAGCTGTGAAGCGCTGTGAAAATTGACTTCCTGAATCCCTGTGTAGAGACCGATGGCAGAAGCATCGATGAGGAATGCCTTTCTTCCGCAGCTTGGACTGACCCTCAGATGAACTCAGCTGGGCACTGAGACAGGGAGGCTTGCGTGGGCAGCCAATCAAAATTTTATCCAGTGCCGCAGGTACATTTCAGAGCAGGTTTCAGGACAAATACTGCCTTGTATCTCTTTGCCTTGAATATTTACTGTTTACTTATATATACTTCTGTATGTATATATATATATATATATTTATATATATCAAATGATTGTCTGGTGTGTTTCCATGGTTCAACTGCATTAAGTAAGCTTTGTGTATTTTGTTAGTCTTTCAAACTATCTATGTCAAATGTCACGTCAGACACTAATAGTTTATAATTTTAAGATCTTTTTGGGGGTGGTAGGAGGGGTGCTGGTTGAACGTACACTTCGGCCCTGCGGATGTGGAGCTGGAGGTGATGGGTCTGGTGGAGGAGGAGGCAGACATCTTGACGGGGAAGGATATCTTGCCGCGGTGTGTGGAGGGGACCGCCACCCGCGAGCGCTTGATGGGGATCACCGCCCGAGGAGGGGGCGCTGCGATCCGCCCGTGATAGTCAAATAACCTGAGGAGAAATGACAACACGGCACAGAACGGCCACTGAACACATTTACACTTCACATGATTTCAGCAGTGCAGGGAAGCAGGTTATGGAGCTGGTAATTTACCAGTAGACCATTTTACAAGGTTTTCCCAAGTGAACCATTATAACAATGAGCTGTTATATGCCATCCACAGAACAGTCACCTGACACCTACACCCGATGTCATTTCCTGTGATGTCACTTCCTTGTGACATATTATGCTGAACACTTGTTAAATGCCCCCCCCATAAAACAGCCACTGTATACCTGTACCTACTACAAATCTCAGGTTCCTCATGCCCTCAACTCAGGGACCCCTGCAGGTCAATCATCATTATGATCATCATTATTAAGTTACTTTATTTAGCAAATCCATCACACATGGTGCGCCCAAGTGCACAACCCTTTCATTATCCTGCCACAGAAGCAGCCAGCCAAGCAGCCTTTAACAACCTGTCAATTATCAAAACAAAGATGAAAATGTCATCTTTGTCAGGGTGGTAGGATCACAAACTGCAGACTCCATTTTAAATGAACATTCCTCCTTCTCTGACTGTCTCCTGCAGAACAAACTTGACTTCCCTCTTCCAGAGAGTGGTTATTTTTTTCAAAGCCGAGAGATTTACTTCCAACAAAGTGGCATTTAAATATATATATACACAATCTTGAAAAAGAAGAAAGAAGAACAAACTCATAAAAATGTCAGATATAAAGACAGGCACCCCACGTCTCCCGGCCTCCATTAGCTGCTCGTGGAGCGACTGACATTCGGGATGAGCGACTTTGCGAGATAAAAGTGCAGAACATTGTAAAACCCCACAAAGAGAAGGAAAAATAAATAAAACACTGTTAATGATTTTTTCTTCTTTTCGCTGAATTCTGATCGACCTATTCATTCACCTTTCCCTTTCTGTTTCTCATTGGCCATTCAAGGCTCATCGGATCTTTGGTGATTCACAGAGACAATTCATTGACTCCAATTGAGCGCTGCAGGTCTGGAAACGCTAGTCTGGCCTCATACGCTGTCTGGCCCTGATCTCAGACTGTCATTCACTCACTCAGACCGCCGGAAGTCTATAACTTTCAAAAGACTGGATTTAATTCCTTCAATGACACAATTTTCTTTTTCATTTGCAAGACAGGATTGATTTAATTTCTTCAATGACACAATTTTCTTTTAAGGCAGGATGGTTTTTCCTTTTTTTTCTGGCTTTTGAAGACTTTGAAAGTTAACTTCCTCGACTTTCTGGTTTATCAAAGGGAAATATCAAAATGAATCGAGTGAAAAGCTATTCTTCTGGCGGAGGCTGGGGATTTAATGTGCCCAGTAAAATCCACACCCCACTTTAGCCAAAACGGCAGAAGTTTTTGCTAATTGTTCAGCCTGAGCTCTGAGGCAATACTAAGATAGCATTGGGAGATAATGATGTTCATTCAATGTTTTTGATATGATAAATAAAACATTCAGACAAATATTACATCCAGATTTCACTTTAACTCTGGGCATCAACGTAATATAATGGTTAGGGAGCTGGGCTTGTAGCTCAGAGGTTACAGTGTAGTGTAATGGTTAGGGAGCTGGACTTGTATCTCAGAGGTTACAGTGTAGTGTAATGGTAAGGGAGCTGGGCTTGCAGCTCAGAGGTTACAGTGTAGTATAATGGTTAGGGAGCTGGGCTTGTAGCTCAGAGGTTACAGTGTAGTGTAATGGTTAGGGAGCTGGGCTTGTAGGTCAGAGGTTACAGTGTAGTGTAATGGCTAGGGAGCTGGGCTTGTAGCTCAGAGGTTACAGTGTAGTATAATGGTTAGGGAGCTGGGCTTGCAGCTCAGAGGTTACAGTGTAGTATAATGGTTAGGGAGCTGGGCTTGCAGCTCAGAGGTTACAGTGTAGTATAATGGTTAGGGAGCTGGGCTTGTAGCTCAGAGGTTACAGTGTATTATAATGGTTAGGGTGCTGGGCTTGTAGCTCAGAGGTTACAGTGTAGTGTAATGGTTAGGGAGCTGGGCTTGTAGCTCAGAGGTTACAGTGTAGTAAAATGGTTAGGGAGCTGGGCTTGTAGCTCAGAGGTTACAGTGTAGTGTAATGGTTAGGGAGCTGGGCTTGTAGCTCAGAGGTTACAGCGTAGTAAAATGGTTTGGGAGCTGGTCCTTGAACTCTGTACCTCATCCTCTGGTGTCTTCAAAAGATTAGTGTACCAACACCAGCCAACTAGCTTCCCCTCTCAACAAATACAACAGTTTCAGTTAGTTTGCAATTAAAAGTGCTTTATTGTTGATATTACAAATTGTTTCTTGTATTGTTTCTTCAACAGGTCATCCATAGGGTTTAGTCCATGCTATCACTACTGGCACTTGAGACTTTTATCCCCTCTAGCACTTTAACACCCTCGTCCTGAAAGAAATGCACTTTGTGTCGTAAGTTTCTCTGGATAAGAGCATCTGCTAAAGGCCTGTAATGTAATGTAGCACATTCCTCCTGTATTACACACTGCAGTGGTGCCTCCATGTTGGTCTGGTGAAGCTGCACAGTATTACAGTCTAATGAAGAGGCTCCTCTGTGACTGTTTGCAAAGTGTGCTTTTTTCAGGGAAAAATCAAAAGCAGGGAAGACAAATTGGGCTTACCGGCTGTAAAAATCATCCCTGTAGTAGTCGTAGTCAAACTCGTAACCACTGCGGGGTGGAGCGAAAAACAAAAACAGAAACAGCGTGAGGTCGGTCCGCCAGAGCAATCTGGGTAACTGCATGTAAATTAAACCGAAATCAAACAAACAAAAAAAAAAAAAACACAAACACAGCACACTGCAGCTAACAATCTGACCTGAGTAAATCTGAAATTTTTTGCCCGTTGGATGCTGCTGAAAATCCTTCATTCACACTGCGGTGAGCACGCTCAGTGCGAAAACATCATCATTCAGATCTCAGGGGCATGGCAATGACTTGGACTCTTTCAACAGCACCAGAATGTTACCGCTCGCAATTTTCATCTTTAGCACTGACTCTGTCCAATGATGCATCAATTATACAACGTAATATAGCACTTTCTATTATTGCATCAGTAATTTGGACGGTAAAAGTCGGTTCTCACCTGTAAATGGCAGAAAGGGGTCGTTTGGGGCCAACCTTGGGCCGGTAGGGTCTTGGTTCCCCAGCCATGTTGATATCTGAAACAGAAGATGGTTTTAAATGAAAGTATAATAATGTAGTTGTGAAAACGTATCTTCAATGCCTGAAGTGGTACCTCAGGCAGTTATTTAATAACCTATTCCTGACTCTGGGCACACAGTCTTCCACAAAGAATTCAGATAACTTTACTCTGCACTTGGCTTCCCTCAGTCTGCTTTGTCCCTCTACATTTCAGATAGATACATGGATAACCAGTTTTTCATCTCAAACACCCAACCCCCAAGACCCATGATTGGTCAGAGGTAGTAACCGACCACTGGGTTATTAGCCAATCACATCCCTGGAACTCTCTAGGCAGAGTTATACCACATAGCACTGAGGAACTAGGCGGGGCTCTCAGGTACGATGTCATAATCATGAGCATAAAAAGTGGAGATAAGATCACAACACCACAACATAACACACTGACACTATTTCTGGTGTATATTAGGAGTTCAAAGGGCCAGGTTTCATTGTAAGAGTCCACAGATAAAGACTGTTACAGGCCGGTAGTTTAATCACAAGTGTTAGTGGCAACAACCTGTTTAACTAACCATGTTTATCCAACTTGTAAATAGGTGTACTTTCTGATGGAGGATTAGGTGTCATACAGTCCTCCACCCAAAAGGACTACTAACCCCATCTCCTGCAGGTTTGACAGAAACTCATAAAAAACAGGGTGCCATACCAAAAATAAAACCCTCTAAGGGGGACACTAGTACACTTGGAAATGACAAATAAGCCAGGGAAAAGTTCACGAATGAGACCGTGCGACACACAATCTAACGAAATGGTAACATACACTGTCATACTGAAATGTGCCAAGATGCCAGGGTTCTCCTGATTTACTGCAGTCCTTTCGGGGAAAAACATTAAATTAAATTGAGAGAGACAGAAAGCAGGTATTAAAAATAGATTTTATTTCAAAAACAGTCATCCGTCCTCATCTCTACTGACAGCTGTTCCTGTCCTCTCAGCATTTATGCCCAACAAGAAAACATGCTATTGTTTTTTTTTTCTCCTTTTGCTACGTACATCGGTCTGGGGTCACTTTTGGGTAGCATGAGAATCTTATTCAAACCTATTTGAAGCAACACTCCAGACAGAGCTTGACTGGATTTCGTAATATTTTATTCATTCCAAGGTTTGATCTTTTAAATGATCCCCAAGGACAGTAATGAAAAATCCTCAGTACATTCAACTCCATTATTCATCCAGCTTGGCTTGTCCTGTGGGACAGAGTTGTAAGTCAAAGACTGTGATTTCACTCTGTAAATTCACAATGAAAAATAATAGCATATGGTGTTTATGAACTTGTGCAGTTAGGGTCATACTGAACGTGCACTCTTTGGGTAATAAAACGGGCAAAATATCAAGATTGCAAGATTGTCAAGACTATAAGTTGATTCCTCAACTTGAAAAAACACACCAATTTTTATTTATTTTTACCAAAGAGTGCAACTCATTATAATCAATTATAGTCAATGTCCTGCCTACTCAGCTAAGACGTTGCAATGTTGACTCACATGTGTGGAGACAACACACTCCAAAATATACACCCAGTGGGGTTTCCCTACCATGTCATCCAGTGCAGTTCCTTATAGGTCTGTGAAGTTACAGGATGACCCCCTGATGTTGTACTATAGCCTAAATATCCCATGCCATACTGTTAGGAAATGATCTAAAAATAGCCAGGTTTAAGGCTGCTTGCCACTCATAAATATCGGTAACAATTTCCACAAATAAACATAGCAAAATGACACCCGATAAAGACTTGCAGAGGCGATCATATTTAGTCTCTGTGTCGAGATTCTGAAATGTGTCATTTGTTTTGGCAGTGTCTTCCCGGTATCAGTTAAAGGAATGAAGGGTCCATGTGCGCAAAGTGAAGCTTAGTCTGGTCACTGAACTTCCAGACGTACCAGCAAGCTGATAAGAGACTAATATTAGACCATGCTGTGAGCAGCAATCACAGTGTAATACTTGGGTTCAGCCAATCAAATAATTACTCTTGGTTCTAGCCAATTACAGCATAAAGCCAGCCAGTGTCCAGCCAATTACAGTCTAACTCTATGGTTCAGCCAATTACAGGATTGCTAGGCTCTCGTCAATCATAGCCTATTACTATCTCTCAGCCAATTACAACATAAAGCCAGGATTCAGCCAATTACAGTCTGACACTAATATTAAAAAACTGCAGCCTAACACTAGGTTTCATTAAATAAAAACATGTCGCCAGGGTTGAGCGAGTCAGACCAACCCAATCACAGCAATGTCAATTCACTTTTTGGAAAACCTAATTTGTGATGGCAAAAAGCCACAAGTGCAGGTGCTTTGGTAGTGCATTAGAATAATACAAAGCCACTGTTCATTTAATCTAATCCGTGCTCACAGTCTCACCACAAGCACAAAGCACAAAGACATAGACAAAAACACTCATATGACCAAATAAAAAAACTTTTATGGTGATGAGTCTACCAATTAATGAGAGCTATTTAATGGTTACCAGTACCAGGGGTTACTAATGAGGGCCACTTGCACAAAAAAGGAAAAGAAAGAGAGAAAGAAAGAGGAAAAATGCAGGCATTATTTAGGCTGTACTGACAGCCGGTATTGTCAGCCTCCCACAGGAGTCTGTAAACCGAGAAAGCAAGAGCCGCTCTCCGTGGTCCTGAAAACTAGGGCTTCAGCAATCATAGGAACAAATATCAGAGGCACACACAATCACACACCCCAATGCATGCACACACACACACACACACACACACACACACACACACACACACACGTATATATGCACACATGTATATACGCACATACCAGACACACTCTTGCTTTCTCAAACAAACACTGCTATTTGTTGCCTCCACATTGGTTAGAATGGACAGAACACTAGTGACACACATTCAGATGCCAGACAGCTTAGCATGGCATCACAGCCTACAGAACATGCTGTCCAAAATTTAAGGCAGTGTTAAAGAAGGGAAGGAACAGCCAAACAGGCCTTAATGGACAAATTACTGCATCTTGCTCATGCAAAAAAAATAAATAAATAAAACACAAAAAATGGTGGTGTGGAAGAGGTTGTTCCTTTGGGGAGAGCAATTATTTTACTACATCAGTTACATACATTCATACATTTAGTCTCAATAGAACCAATTTTAGTTGTGCTAGTATCAGCTTCTCATAAGCTCAGTGCACCAGGGCCACAAACTTATGCCTCTACACTGTGAGCTTGGTGACAGCAGTGCTGTTCAAAGCGATAAAGCCATTTTCTCCCTTCCCATTTAACTGTTTGCTGCCGACCTGTGAAAAATGGAAGCTGTGATGTGGAAAGCCGCGATGTGGGAGGATAAACTGTGTGTGCAGGACTTCATCCGGAGAGGGGTCAATGCTTGGCACAGCTAACCTGGTCATGCATTAGAGGCAGAGACCCTTGGAGCTCAGGTCCAGGTCTGATGCAGAGCTGGGGACTCTCTGGGCTGCAGGTAAATGGTGTTCTCATCACTATGTATTCCAGTGCTCTTACTTTCTATTAAACATCCTCTGGAACTGTTGGCAGGAAAGAACTCTAGAAATCCAATACAAGGAGACGAACGTTCTGCATACTAATCTTCTGATTGCTCGTCACAATTTGACTCCAACAATTCCCAACCCTTCACCCCCCCACCCCCAAAACCTTCAAACGATGTGACTTTTATCTGTCTGACAAGATGACATTAAAGTAGTGGAGCCGTTTTCTTTCTTTGAAGACAGTCGGTTCTGTGTATCATAATTAATTCAAACGATGTAATTAATTATGAAAAGCGGGTTGACAGTGTTCCGGAGTCTCTGTGATACGCAGTGGCGAGATAACAGAGCCTCCGGCCCTTCTGAGACGCTTTTGTTTTAAGTGCGTCACTCACTATAAATGTGTGTGTGTGAGTGTGTATGTGTATGCGGGTGTGTGTGTACTGACGTGTGCATGTGTGTGTGACTGTGTATACTTGTGTGACGTTTGTCTGTGATTGTGTGTACTTGTGTGTGCAAGAGTGTGTGTGTGTGTGTGTGTGAGAAAGGGAAGGGTAATGTCTGATAATGCTTCTAACAAATTACAACAGCGATATTAGACTGAAAATTTTCTGTATTGGGATAAATTGTTTCATTGGTTAAGATGAAACAGTTACCCACTGTAGCTCCACCCATTACCAGGTTCATGAGGCCTTATTCCACCATCAACAGTTAACTGATAAATATGAAAAAAAAATTCAAACTTGGGTAAATTAGGTACACCACTGTGCTGCCAATTTTTGCAGTTTGTAATGATCTGTTTAGGATACTACAAAGAACTTTCTTTTTTTTTATGAGCCTATTCTGCTTTGTAAGTTCCTCTCGATAAGAGAGCCTACCTAATGACCCAATATAAACGCTTTTATAAATGGTTTGGGGGGGGGGTTAAGTGCAGATTCTCCTCTTGTTATTCTCAACGGTTTCCATGGCAGATTCTGTGACAGATAACCAAAGGACAGCGCTGGGATTCTGGAGCACTTATCTAAATGAGAGATGATAAGACGCTCCTGAAAACAGGGCTCTGCTCTGGTCGCTAGCAACAGCGGATGTGGAGCATCCCCAAATCTAGTCTTCCGTGCCAACATCTACGGTTCATCAATGCAGACACAAACAAACGCTGCTTTTGTCTCAACCCCAAAACTCATGGAGGGCAGTGTCTTCATTGAGTTATTGCAATCATCACCCACTTGGAGACAAAATGTGGCATCAATGTAGACTCTTTGGCCAATCAGTGACTTGACTTATTCATTTAGGTGTTGAAACACACACACACACACACACACACACACACACACACACACACACACACACACACACACAAAAAGATACAAACGGGCCGTTCAGCACTGGAGCCTGATGTTCCAGCTCTAAACCGTTTGTGCAGCCAACTGCATCCATTAGGTCACCGTCTTGGCGATGTCAGAGCTCCAATTTATCTACTCGAACTTTTCTGGCATTGGCTTTCTCCAATCCGATTGGTGCCAGCTGATGTCTGATAATGCATTTGATTTGTTCCAGGAAGTTTATTGGGACAGAAATCTGCTGGCACCAATCAGATGGCAGGAAACCTGGGCCAGGGAAGATAACAAAGTTACCCAAAATGCTCTGCTGGAGACCGAACACGATGAGGCCAGCCTCGGACAGAATCAAAGACAACAATCTGAGACAGCAGGAGGGTATTCCAAGCGCGTGGTTTAGTGACTAATCCGGATAAGTTAAGTCTGAGTAAGTGGTAAACCTCAGAAAAGAAGAGCCCCATGGCTTTCTTTTGCCAGGAGAATGAAGCCATTGGGCTCTGCTTTTAGGAGGTTTACCACCTACTCTGACTTAACTTATCCGGATTAGTCACTAAACCACATCCTTGGAATACCCCCCAGGGCACCTTATATCTGATAGAGAATATGAAGCAGGGGTAGAAAGGTACGAATGGGGTAAATCTTACCGTCAGTGCTGGGTCACTCTGGCCCCAGAGAGTAGAAACGCTTCTCTGTATTTTGTCAGTATTGGGATTTGATTATGTGTTTTTCTGTTGTTTTGGTTTTGGTTTTATTCGACTGCTTCCGTTTTGTTTTGGTTTGGTTTGTTTTGGTTTTCCCCGGTCCGTGAGCTTTTGTTTTCATTGCCCTTCTGTGTCTGCCCCGTCTCCTGCCTTGTTACCTGATTACTGATTTGTTTCACCTGTCCGCTTGTTCACCTGGGTCTCATTTGCTCGTTTGTCCTGAGTATTTATACACCGTCTGTTCTTCTGTTCGTTGCCAGTTCTTCTCAGTGTGTTTCATCTGTTTTGCTACCAGCCTTGTTCCTTGTGCTTTCCGTCTGTCTGTCCACCCGCCCGACCAACTGACCACCCATTTTTGACCCTGCCTGTTTAGTGAAATCGTTTTCTGGATTTTGTTTTTGCCATTCTGCCGAGCCAGCCTGGTGTTTTGATTTTCGCCTGCCTTATTACTACTTTGCCCTTGGACTGTGTTTTGGTACCTTTGCTGTGACTTCCTGGTTTTTTAAACCTGTCTGTCCCCGACCTTGATTTTTTTCTTTGTGGCCGTTAAATAAATGTACATTTAATATTCTATCTGTCTGCGTTTGTGTCCCTGCCTGATTCGTGACAGTATTTACTCCACACCAGTAGATTCCGCTAATGAGCTCCCCTACCTGGCTGAGGAGGTATTCTTCAGCCAGGTAGCTGAAGTGCTAATTACGATCAGCTTGTTCAGTGCATGAGTGGAACAAATACACCGCAGTACTTCTTTCTGAAGCCTTAGTTTTCCAGCCCTGGCTACTTGCTCGCTTGTGTTCACTTTCTGAAATTGCGATGCCTGTTGCTGTTATTTTTGTTGAGGAGTGATGATGTAAGTCAAAAATTCAACACTGTGCCACATGGAGACTGACAAAAAAAACCTGAGGGCAAAAATGCCAGATTTGATCCGTCAGATACAAATCACACGGGCAAGAATCAGACATGAACTGGATATTAATTTGTAAAAAAAAATACCAGATTCCGTGCAACTATTTATTGTTTCGACCTTGAGATGAAGATCACATACAAATTTGATATAGAAAAAAATCTGATTTGAGTCTCTTCGAGAAGGTTGTCAAAATGCAGCCAAACTCTCCCGAATTAATTGATATAGCCAGAGGTACCTGCACTAATGGAGCGGTAATTTAATCTTAGCCTAAAGTATTTAAACTGCCTCCATAACAAGTTTTCTCCTCCCTTCCCCCGTCCTTCATCATTTCTGGGGTAAAATTCTGACACAGATTACTAGAGCAGATCGTTGCATGATGATGTCGCTCCGTTCCCTCCAGACGAAGGTGAGCCCCGGGACTCACGCGGCCCCCTTCCCACAATGCAACTTGATAAACGCCCGAAAGCACAGGTGCTTCAGCTAACAACAGCGCTGTGCTCCTCCGTGATGCGATCGGAACCGTTTCATCTTTTTCCACGTGCTTTAATCTGATTTTAAACCCACTTCAAAAGAAGGTGCTTGCGTTTCATGCTGTTGTGTTGCTGTAACCTGTATATCTGAAATCAGGATATCTGATTAGATGATTTTTGGTGTTTACTGCCCTAATCTTTAGATCTCACACTGGGAGCCTGTGGGGTCGAAGCGTCCTCTGGCTTCCGGGGTATCTCTGCACTTAAGTCTGCATCTGAGTCACTGGCAGGCTTCAGGTTCCACATGAATGGGTGAATGGGTGTGCCCCGGTAGCTCGGTAGTAAGGGCCAGGCCTTACTGCAGTGGCCCAGGTTCGAATCCGGCCGGGGCCCTTTGCTGCATGTCCTCCCCTCTCTCTCTCCCACATTTCCTGTCTGTCTCTCTACTGCAACTGCAACAAAGTCGAAAAATCCCCAAAAAATAATCTTTAAGAAAAAAATGAAGGGGTGAATGAAGAGTCACAGCACCAAAAAAAGTGTGGAGGAACAAACTTTCAATTACTGATGCGAACATGCTTCCAATATCCAGATCTCTTCTTCAGGGTCGACATGACATAAAGCAGGTAATTTCAAAAGACAAAGACAATTAACAACAAAAAAATGCCCTTTTATGTATCATAATACCTCTTTCACTCATTGCTGTTTCTCAGGGTTAATTTTAATTTATATTTACATCTATGCACTTGTCCTTATCCAGGGCAACTCCTACAACTTACATTTTTACACACAATCTACTTACATGTTCTACTGATATTTAATGAAGTGATTTAGGTGAAGCGCTCAGCTCAAGGGTACAAGCCAGTGCCCTATCTGGAACTCAAACCTGCAACCTCTGGGTTATAAACCCAGCTCTAAGGCGCCAGCTGGTTACTGATTTAATGGAAACCATAAACAACGTTCAGACACAGAGACTCTTCAGTCACGATGGTGCAGTGAGTGGTAGAGCAGTAGATGAGCTGCACGTGAGCAGCAGAAGAGCAGCAGATGAGCTGCAGGTGAGCAGTAGAAGAGCAGCACGCTGCTCTCTCCTTCCGCTACCCAGTCAGCTCGTCCTCGTTTCGCTTCCCTCGCTCTCGCTGCTTGTCAGGATCTGACTGACATGCCCCCAGATGGTGGCGGAGAAAGGCGCGCTGCCTCAGCGTTTCCTCCCGGGGACGCAGGCCTGTCAGCTTTGACGGCCGTGGAAAGAGAGCTCACGCGTGTAGTGCTGCCGCTACGCCGCTATGCCCAGCCGTCGACCATCCGTGGTATCTGACAGGCAGGTGATGTTTGATGTCACTCAGGTGGGGGGGGGGTAGGGGGGCTGTGGGTGGGAATGGTGAGATTGGCTGAGATCTACTTCCTCCAGCAAAGCCAAAGCAATCAAATGTTAAGTAAGCGGCCTTATCTTCAGCTAATGTTATTTGCTGGCAACTCACTGGGTGGAAGCAGGCAGCATCAAGGCGTATCTGGCCTTGAGTTTTTTTTTTTTTTTTGATGTTCTAAAAACACAACGACCACACTAAAACCCCGCCAACACACAGAGACGCGCTCATACACACGCTCCAGAAAGACTAATCCACGAAACCTTTCACTCGCAGCGTGGCAAAACGAAAAGCGTTTCAGAGACGGCTAAAAGAGCCGGTACTTTCTTAAAGTGGCAGAACGTCCCACCTGTTAAACCACCCCCCGGAATAATCGTATCAGATCTCACCCATTAGCTGAGGTCTGCTCCACCTGCAGCGGATGCTAGCGCCAGCATCCGCGGCTCTCTTCTCATAGCCGGCATCGTTCATTCACCTTCTGCATGGTGAGCATGTTTAGCTAAAGCCTAACGAGCAGCACCTAATTAGCATCGTCAAGGCCAAACCGGCTTGTAGAGCGCATCTCTGTTCTCTCTTCCAATACTCTCCATGGCCAGATGCCACGGATGGGAAAGAGTCTTCAGTCGAGGCTCAAGGCTGCCAGAATGTTAAAGGGGTATTACTGGAACGAGAATACATGAGACTAAATACTGAAGAGTAAACGGTCTCTTCTTTTTTTTTTTTTGAAGGGGGTGGAGGTGTGGGAGTGGGAGTCCTGGGTCTTTGGCGCAAACAGGAGGACACAGAGCACGCTCTAAAGCAACAGAAGACGTGACCGTTAATATTTTCACCATGTTTATTTTTAACTCGTGAATTGATATTCATGCTTTTGCGAGTTACTAAGTCTTGTATTATTTATTTCTTGTTCTGTTTGTGATGTTTTCTCATGTCTTACTGCCCAGGGATTGTAGATGAAAATGAGCTTCATAGCTTAACTCTGGCACCGCTAATTAGCTGTGCAGGGTCCATGCTAACTTTATGAATAAACAGAAAATAAAAACATTATTAAGTGTTAAGGGTTTCTGGAGATGCACTACTTGGGCACGACAGGCAGCAGTTCTTGCTAAAACGTCAAGACTCAGTGAGACAACGTGCAGCTGCCTCTCTCGCCTTGATCGATGCTACCAGCTGGCTCAATACTTTAACAAGCCAAAGGACACCTTTGAAGAGGAAGTCACAAAAGTTCCTTGACAAGAATGTGCAATCAATTTTTCAGGACTGGGAGCTGAAGGAGTTATTTTTCCATTTATCCTTTATTTAACCAGGCGAGAACTCATCTAGATTAAAGTCTCTTTTACAAAAGAGACCTAGCCATGAAGGCATCACAGTACTCATGACAAAAACAGCAGATGAAAATTTACAATTCTGCAGTACGTAAATGACCACAGCCATCACAAAGCAGACGTGCAACAGCCATTTGACCTGGTCAGGTCTAATGAGAGGTCCTCTCAGAGGCTAATGGCTGGAGGCAGTTCATCTTCAGCGGCATCATAAAACAACCAAATGAGCCGAATCTGAGTCCTTCACACCTCACCAACCCTCACTATTTCATTTTCTCTTTCACAATGAAATGGCACTATTTTAGGGTGTTTGGAACCATAGACTTCATGCATGATCAAGAAGACAGGGGTTAAGTTAGACAACCCAGCAACCTGGCAAGTCAGCCATGTTGCACGCTTCAAGCTAGGTGTTTCCCAAGAGCCTTCTTAACGCACATAGTGCCTGCATGCTGTTTGTTGAAAGGCGATTCATTGGTTGCCCCTTTGGCTCTGAATGAGTGTGTAGCTCCTCTGTGCTGACTACTTTGTTCTGATTGGATCTCGATTCATTCTTCATAGTGAGTGTCTCTCTTCGTTGACCAATTAGGGAAGGGAAGCTTCAACCACCCTGATTTCAATTAACCCATGGAATCATATAAATACGTATACACACACACACACACACACACACACACACACACACACACACACACACACACACACACACACACACACACACACTTCACAAGCATTTAGCAGACCTTCCCAAACCATGTTTCTCGGCTAGCAAGCACTTAAGAAGCATCACTTGGCAGCAGTGCAAGTTAGCCATGCTAGTCCAAGGTAGAATACACAATAAATACCACAAGAGTAGCCACGTAAACATATTAAAACATGATCTCAGCTGAAGAGCTGAGTCTTCAGCCTGCTCTCGGAGGCAGGCAATGATTCGGCGGTCCAGACACAATGGGGAGTGTGTTTCACCATTTTTCACCATTTTTTGAACACTTGGCTCGTAAAATGTGTTCAGTACAACAGTTGACCAAATGCGGTCAAATATGTTGTCATAAAAAACCTGCTGCTTATGTTGAACAAACTAGTTATTCTAATTGCCTAAAATGATGTCTTTTTGAAGACGCAAGGTTTGTAATGTGCTGACGATATCTTTCCAATCCAGCAGACGCTGTGTTGGAAAACAGTGGTTCCAGAGTCCAACCACCTCAAAGAATCATGAGAGGAGAGGAGAAGAGAAGAGAAGAGGCAAAAGCACATCAAATGAGCGGAGCAGACAGACACTTAGTGGGAGAGCTTAGCGGGGCATGTGGTTTTGATCACTGCCCTCGCACTTTCATCACTGCAAGAGGACTGGCCGCAATGCCCCATCTGTGCCACCACAAAGCGAGCATCACAACAACGGCCCATCTGGGCTCCAACCACATCAAAAACACAGGCGTTTAAAAATCTCACCCGCACGTTTAAGCGTAAACACACAACTTCATCTAGACTAAACAGATGCTCTTGTGCGTGGCAACTTGCACATTTTTTTTATATATAAATATATTTTAAGATATTTACTGAGGTAATTCAGGTGAAGTACCTTGCTCAAGGGCACAACGGAACCATCCTGTCTGCAGAAGGAAGCATGCGGTGACCAAAAACAATCAATTATCATTTTAAAAGCTCCACATGTGTTAGTCTCTGATTTTACAAAGCATTTCATTAATGTATTTCATGACATCCAGGTTTTGAAATGACCAGGTTTCAACATGACAGTTGACTGGTGTGTGGTCCTTGGGCTGTGCAGGGTATGGGGTTGGCATGGCGACAAGCCATAGCACATCCAACAAAAGGGTAAACACATCGGTTCAGAGAAGAAATGGGAGACCCATAAAAATGATATTTTCCTGTGTTATTAGGGGCCCCCAGACTCCACCTCATTTTGAACCCGGGTTTTAGTCTGCTCTACCTCATACTTCAGTCATTACACAAGGCAGTTGTATTGTTTTTCCAGTGGTGCCCAGCATAGTGGGTGTACTGCTTTCTCCAAAACCACCTTTACCTTTAGAAACATACATCTCCATGAGCTGAGCATCTGTAGTCATATGTAACATCACCACAGTGCTGTTTGCTTACAGAAACAGAAGCCACACAGTCGTGCTGTGTATAAATCCTTCTTGTTTGTGCTATTTCTGAATCATGGATATTAACGTTTCCAACAGTCACGGTGCAAGTATTTGAAGAAAATGGCACAGGCAGAACTTGCGCTGTGTTGCGACTAAAGTATGGCCCACATAATCTATCTGAGCCTTTGACTCCGTGCATTTTGATGTTATAGGAATTTTCTAAGCCCCCTTAACATTATGCCCTCTAATTTTTAAACCATGCATTCAGATAACACTCACTCTTTATATAACTGGACCCCAACTGACATGGTCTAGAACTGCCACTTCCACCACCCCCATCCCCCCAATCCCCCACCCCAGACACACACACACACACACACACACACACACACACACAAAGAAACACACAAAAATAAATTTCATGATGTAACCGAGAAACCTGCATGCAACCGTGTGCAACTCCCTGCTCTCTTGGGAGTCTCCCTCGCTCCACAGGCGCTCTGCAGCTTCTCTCTCGAGTTCGTAAAGGCGCGCGCTCAGTTCCTGGGGTCCATTGTTTACCGAGATTTTTATATTACGTACACGTGATGTAATGGCGATTCCCAGTTAAAATTTTAAAGCATGTTTTAACGTCCACTTGTGAGATTTGTATCAAATTTACACTTTTACCAAGAAGTATGTCTTTATTTGTCCTAAGTTCTTCAGTTAGATTGCACGGGCAAATTAACTCTGGTTTTTATCGCCTGGAATTTCTCGTCCAGGTCTCTGTATTCTGAGAGTCTACAGTGCCTTAAATTCATTCATACATGCGTACATGTATTTACATTATTTCCTGTGTGGAGTACATTTATGAATATGTACAATGCAGTCTTATCATGCTGACAATAACCCTTGTGATATTTACGACATATATAAATATCATTTCATTACTGCAATCCTTGGATGAAACGTTTCGCATCACTTTGCACATACTGTTGTGTCACGACTAAGTGCGTTGTAGCTTTTTTGGTCTTGAATTCGACATGGCATATGAGATCAGTAAACGTTTGAATCACCAGAAATATTTAACTTACACCAGAATGTTATTCTAATTCGATCATTCCTGTCTACTGCTGCCAATCGTGTGAGGTTAAAAACATTCAGAATCTTGTATGGAAATTAAATCTTGGAAGTAACTGATTTTAATCAGGGCAACATTTATCTAGCTTTAAACTGTTTTGGTATGACCCTAAATGCAGAACCTGGACGTATATTTCTAATCTGTATTCACCTGCTACAAATCGATTGGTCACATTTGTCATGAACCGATGTTACGCGATTATAAAACGGACAGTGAGCTACATAAACAACTAATAGGCGAAGAACTGACAGCGCACTGGAATAACAACAAGAAAATCACGAAAAAAAAACCTACACAAATCGAAATTAACAAATGATCACTGCTTATGATTTAGGATAACATATGCCCACTTAATGTTATTTAAATGCTTCCCATATTCAGAGTATGCACTGGCTGAGCGTAGCGCGATGTTAGTTTATAGTATAACTTGTCACTCACTCGCCATGAAATCTTCAGTCGAATACTCACATCTTTGATGACGACGCTTGCCTTTGTACATGGTCATGTCGAACAGGTCCAGTTTTTCTTGGTTCCCAAATAGGCGCACAGAAAGATAGCAGTAGTCGACTTCTCTCCGTCTCTTTGCCCCGAAATAGACCTTAAGCAACGCGGCAGAGGTAAACTCTATCCGCTCCGCCAGCTGGGGCGATACCACTGCGCTCAACACAACGGGGGAGTCCAAAAACTGATCCGCTGCGTCCCAGCTTCGCACATACAAAAACGACAAGTACGATGAAGTAACCTTGTGCAAAGGGATGACTAAGTCGAGTAAACAATTAGAGCAACATCATTGACCATAATGAACCAGTTTCATAGACATTGAAGCTTTTAATTTATTTCTTACCAGTTTTTTTCCACATACGTCTGACATTCGCAGTTCCAGTTATTTTTCTGGAAGTCTGTTAGCATATGGACTTACATGGTATTGATTGAACTACAGAAAAATTTTGAGCCTCTCAGCTAAAAAACTGGATTGCAGGTAATGTACACCCCATAGTTTTTTTTAACCGCTTTCTGCTGTATCATCGTGTGTTCCAACACTAACATAATGCGAGGACATTCATGTCAGCGAGGCGGTTTGCTCTGAGTTTAGGCCGGGTGACCCCACAGAGAAATTAAGTATATATTAGGTAGGACATGCTCCACTTTGCTTCTGACTCCGATGTACAAATACACTATCAGATGAGTTTCACAAAATCCTACCAACTGTCTGATGCAGCATCCGTTATTCCATTTATAACACAAACTTCATACGCTTTCCATCAAACGTTTTACAAAGCTATGCTGGTAAACATGATGAAAAGGAATGTAGAGTAAGGGAATCAAAACAAACGTCAACATGTAAACAAAACAAGCTGAAAGTGTTCAGATTAAAGTTAAGATGTAAAGAAGCTCCATGATATTTCAGTACCTAATCTGACTCTTCTTTTGAATATACTTTCCATAAATGACCTGCTAAGCAACACATCATAGCTAAGACTGGCATGAGAAAAGACAGAAAGAACCGCATAAGAGATGGGAGGCAGAAACTCTAGGTAGAGGATGTCACGCTGTGCAAAGTTCTGCACGGATCCGCACGGTCTGCAATCTGCTGGAGCGGCCTGATGCTTTGGGCAGAGTGAACCGCACGACTCATCCTCATCATTATCGGATCAGTCAGAATTCACTCGATTCACGCGGCCACCCGCGGGCCGCTCTACCTCAAAGCTCCACGGAGTATTAATGAAAGAAGGAGGCTTTGTGACACTACAAATGGATGGATCAATCACATGTCCCCATGAGCGATGACTGCATGAGGTATCATTTCATTAAAAACTTATAAAGCTTCAATTAAGCGTCAATCACGGACGAGTTCAATCAAAGGTTTAGCCCTCACAACAGGGCTCAATGATTGGTCTAAATCCAAGAGTTTAAACTGCCTGGTAACATTCTGTATCACCAGCAGAGGGCATAGCTGGGAAAATCTGGGGCCCTGCTTGAAATCAGCTCTTAAGACCCGTTTTTAATTAATGCATCCTAATAGTATATTAGTGGCTCTTCTCTAGCAGTAGGCCCCGAGAATCATTACGACTTTTCACCCCATCAGTGACAGCATGACCCCCCATTTCTGGTGTTATGAATTCTCATTATCCAGTCTGTAGCTACCAATGCCTAACTTAATTTATTATATTTATAGCATTGTATTTTGCTGTGGAGAGAGAGAGAGAGAAACCTTTTCATTAGTAAATGATTGAAAGCTCACTCTCCCACAGAGACAATTCACAAAATCTGGGTGCTGCACCACAAACTTGGTGCTCTGGTATGGCTAACTTTGCAAAAAAAAAAAAAAAAAAAAAGAATGAAAGCAGTTGTTTGATATGTTCATACACACAATAACAGATAACTGCCATCTGCCTGTTACCTAAAACAACCTCTGAAAATATTTTACTCAGGCATGCTTATCAAAGTTAGCCAGCTAACTAAAGAAGCTATCTTCCCGGCAGGGTTCCCAGGTCATTTCGGTTTAACACAGCTTGGATTAGAAACAAATAACCATGATCACGGAATTCACAATTCTCTCTGCAAAGTTCTCCCCTGCCTTTTCTCCCCATCTACCCCCACTCTGATAATAATTGCTAGAGTATTAACTATTATAATGAGTTTTACATATTATATAAGAGACTTTATAGCCAATTAATATCACTTTTGTAGCCACTGGTGTGTGCTCACTGTTTTACAGGTTATAGGTGATTTCAGAGAGAGCTTTTTTAGTGTGCATTTCCAAAATGAGCACAATTTAAGCTGTCAGTCACGATGATAACAGTGAGGACTG
The DNA here is from genome assembly GCA_022829145.1 of Albula goreensis. Lineage (NCBI taxonomy): Eukaryota > Metazoa > Chordata > Actinopteri > Albuliformes > Albulidae > Albula > Albula goreensis. The sequence goes on from CM040743.1 coordinate 3,830,851, forward strand.
AAAGAAATCCAGAGGCCCCATCCAGAGGTTGATAATTTAACGTTCAACAACAAAGTACAGGCTTGTGTTTTTCTCAACCCCGGCACACAATAGAGCTCTTATTTCAGGCTACACGGAGTTATTCAAATATTTTTCTTCTATTGTCTGTCATAACTACTGTGGTTCAGAAACCAGCAAGTTAGAAAAAGACAAGCTTTCCATGGATCATGTGGGAGTTGGTCTGAAATGCCCTTGGTTTGCAGAGGAAAATACTCACAAGATATGATTGTTTTCAAAACTGGTGTGTTTTTTTTAATGAAATTGCTTGTTTTTCCCGAACTGCCAATGAAAGGTTTTTTTTTTTCGCTTTGCTGCGCAGCTAAGGAGGAGAATAAAATGCACAGATTGGCTTCTCTTTTCAGGAAATTTGCTTTCTCTCAGATTTGGCTTTGCGTGTAAAATACTGATTGAATCGCTGTCCTCTCAATGGCCTTGGGAACTGGTTTGGGAACGAAGCATAATGAATGTAAAACACAGGCTGGTATTGTAGATCTACACAGCTATTCTTAATTTTACGCTCCTTATATTGCTGTTCTTTTTTTCCATGGCAAACCTGGATCAGAACACCAGCTGAGTGAATAAAATCCATCTGGATTCACAATGGCAAAAAAAAAAAAAAGGAAGAAGAAAATCCCAATCGATTCCCCCATGTCCTTTGTAAATAAAGCCTACAGCTGTGGAGGGATAATGTATCACTGTGTCTTTTCTCTTTAACTCAATGTAGGCCTGATTTCCCTTCCCCAGCGCCGTTTTCACCGCGGCTTATATCGAATCGCCGCTTGATGGATGGTGTGCCACGGGTTATGGTCATAACGCAGCTGGTCATATTTCCACAGACAGCCTCTTTACGTACGTCCATCTATCACATTAATGAAAGGATTCAATATATGTCAGTTTCATTTAACTATAAAATATGTACCCTCGTGCTGAACAATAATGCAGAACAATAAACAAAAAAACACAATGAAACAGCTCAAAGGGTCATGGTCGTAAGGCCCTATGGAGTTTTTATGGACGATAATGTTCATTGATTTTAACCTGCTGTATGTGTTGCACGATATTCCCCCTCTGTCTCCTACTACTCCTAAAACTGCCTCTACAGCTTCTACTACTGGTACTGCTACTCCTACTAAAAAATAATCATGATGTATTATTTTCATTGCAAATTGCATAATGTTTGGCAATAACTATTTAGCTCTCTCGGCAAATCAATTTGTGTTTTTGTCACATAATTTTTTTTTCCGCACAGTGCCCTTTGAGGTCTGGATTAAAAAGCAGAAATAGTCCCTCCAATATTCATTTTGGCCTTTAGAGAATATAATCATGCCATTTCCTTCGGTTTTGAATTTCGAATTTGAACCATGGAAAATCGTCCAAAAAATCCGCATGATAAAAATCAAATCTTTGGCGCCCCCTGTTGTTAGCTGGAGCGACATTATAGCCGCTGGCAGACGTGTGTCTTTGGTCGACAATTTCTCATTTCATGCCGACGGATGAGTCAGAACATAAATCCACTTGTTGGAAGAGAGACAGTGAAGCCTTCCGCACAAACTGGGGGCTCTTGTCAAGATATATACACAATTATTCAAATGTCACCGTGGAAAAAATATCTCAGAGCTTTTATTTCTTTTGATCGGTGAAAAGAAAAGAATAGAATAATAATAAAAACAACTGTCAAAAGCTGTTCTGTGATGAAAGCATCCCTTGTCGCCAAGATATAAAATGATTTGTTTCTCCTTTTGCTGGCAGCGCACAAACAAAACATTTGCATCCATATTATCTTAACAACATGTCAATCTTTGCTTCAGAAGTATTTGGTGATAAATATTAAGACTTATATTACTGCATTTAGCAGACGCCGATTCAGAGTAGTACAAAGAATACTTTTTTTTTTAGATAAAATCGTTGAAAGTGGTGAAAATGAAAAGGTGAAATGCCTTGCTCAAGGGGAGAGTCCCGACACTAATCTTAATATTATTTGTGTTATTACTATAAAGCAACACAAATTAACCTTGAAACGTATACAATAACCAGTCCCATTACTTTGAGATTAATCTATGAGATAAGAGATAGCAAATACACTCTTTAAGTGGAGCAGAGTGTCTAATATTTCAATGAATAGGATTCTGAATGCAGTATATGGACTGCAAATGTGTCGCAAATCACTCTATTTATTAAAGATTAAACAAAACAAGCCCAGTTCGTGAATATTTTTTCATATCATGATAAATGAAACCACCCTGAAATAAAGACAAAACACTGAAAATATTCTTTTGCAAATAAATAAATTCAAGTCTTTTTTTCCCCCAAAAAAAAAAAAAAAAAAAATCAGTTTACAGCTGTGATGACAAAAGCTTTGCATATGTATTATAGTATGAATGTCATATTATAATATCTGTCGTAGATTAGGTAGCACATCCAAAGGAAAAATGCAAAAAAAATCTGCTTCCAGCTTCCGCTGGTATCTGATTATTTATTCATATGCATATTTAGCAGTGTTTAATATTCCCCAGCTATAAGCGGGTGACATGTGAAGACGCCTTTGTTGAAAAATGCTTCTGTTTGAGAGAGAGATGAAAATATTTTGCCCGAGGGGAACCGAATTCCATGGAGATTTCGCAGCTGTTAGACCTGCTAAATCTTGTAGAGCCGATTGCCATGAACTAGAATTCCTAATTACTTCATTAAAGTCATGCAGCTGTCTGACTTCTTTCTGTGAAGCTCCATTAGCTTGGAATCTTTTGTTCTTACAAAAGAGATGGGGGTAAAGAAAGTCACTTAGACCACAAACAGCGCGAGAAACTATGCTCTGTCCAGCTCAATCCAGCAAGCTTGGATAAACCGAGAGGAATCTGCCCTCAAAACTAACACCATTAAAGGATATACAATACTGGAATGAAATAGATTTTATGAAAATAAAAACAGGTATTTTTATGTGCATGGGCCATTCCATGATAACCTGCATGAGACCTCCTGCGACAAAATATTTGACTTCCTCACAGTGCACTTGTAGTACAGGTCTGTATTGAGATTTTCAGCATAGCTCCACTCCTTCATTTGTGATGCCATCACTCGGTCACCTCTTCTACTTGTGGTGTGACACAGAATTTCATCTATTTACCTCCTGTAAAATCCTGTAAAATCCAAAGTTACAAACACATAACATCCATAACTGTGGACAGATCATTATGTTATGCTGTCTAGAATGTTTTTTACGTGAGTTTTACAAAACTTTTCTTGGAACCAAAATCTCCAAGACAAAAAATGGTTGTGTCCTAACATTGTCTGACAACCAAATGGGAATCTAATATTTTAAAACACTTTAGTAAGGTGCTGTGTTAGCTGGGGAAGAGTCATCTTCTCTGCGTGTTTCTCAATCCTCCAAATACTTAATCTCGCTAGCATTATTGTTTATATCATATATGCACTTTTGTCAAGCGTGAATTTGTTCTTTCAGTATTCCCAGTCATTTACTGGACCACCACGTCTTTAATGTTCTGGTTCTCGAGCGCTTCAATTTTCCCCCGTGGTGGGAGGGATAGAAAAAAAAAATAATAATAATGCAATGCGCATTTTCAATTGCTCTTCGAAATCACCATGCTCTGTGCAATGGCAGAATTCTATTAAGAGTGCGTAATTGGATTCTTGCGCTCCCTCACAAACGGGCACGCGAATCTATTCGCAGCTCAATCACTGCGACAGGCGACCGAACGCATTCCCTCCTGCGCCGCGCAAACTGCGAAATGAAACCGAGGCAGGTGTCTTCTAATTTAGGGACGGTATTACCCAGCACGACATTTTCACAGGAGAAACTAAGGCACCTGCATCATTTGCATTTATAAGCCGGCTTGGTACGAGCATAATTCACCGTAAATCAATGAAATGCCTCAAAGGAGGACTCTCATAGCTAGCTTGCGCCCTCTGGTGGGGTAATGTCTACAGTGCAACAATGTGTAACAAGTCACCAAGAGTTAAACGGCTTTCTTCCGTTCTACGTATTAAGTTTAATTTTAATTGATCACCTCTACTCTACCTGCAGTTCCGACCCTGAACGATATAACAGAACAATCTGAATCATGATCCAGGATAGGCTCCAAAGGACAAACAGAAAACGGGAGTACCTGTTGCATCCCAGGGTTGGGAAAATGGTTTCTGAAAATATTGCATACCATAGCTGTGTCTAGTTACAGTGATGGTATATCTGGTATAAGGGTGGGGCTGCAGGTGTAAAGTGTCAGCCAGGGGGTATAGCTCAGTGGTAGAGCATTTGACTGCAGATCAAGAGGTCCCAGGTTCAAATCCTGGTGCCCCCTATCAAAAAGCTTTTTAAGGTTTACACTGCTGAGTTTTCATCTGCCAACCCCACTGGGTTTCCATTAACATGTGTTCAGTTTGTGGCTAAATTTAGGGTTTCAAGAAGCAAAGGTCAAAAAAACATTACAGAAATGGCTGTAATGTAGAATGCAGGGCCGATGTGAATTTCATGCTGGAATTGCTGCAGAATCTGTAGCTTACGCCAAAAAGCGAGCACACCTGCTAGCTACCCTCTTTTTCCCAGGTGTCTATCACATTTTGAGGCCAGTGTTTTCCCGGCCCTCAAAGTTTAGCACTGTGAACAGACTAGTCAGACTTACATATTTGTTTGACATAAGCAAAGTTGCCAGACTGCTTTACAAACATTACTTACATACTACACCACTCCCTGAATCAACACAACCTGTTAACCCATAGGTGGCTCACTGCATTTCTATGGCAAAATACTCACACTCATCCCACACCCCCACCCTCACACACACTCACATTTCTTAAAACCTAATGTTGGCAGGTATGACTTGGTTTGCACAGTCATTGTTCTCTTTTATTTTTGTTGAAAGAAGTCAGTTGTAAACAATTAATTGTAGCCCCACCCATTTTGTTCTGTGACAATACACCATTCAAATACCACTGATGAGCAGTGCATGTTGTCAGGGGGTATAGCTCAGTGGTAGAGCATTTGACTGCAGATCAAGAGGTCCCAGGTTCAAATCCTGGTGCCCCCTCATTTACTTTTAGACCGAAAAATAATTTACCCACCAGACCGAAAAATCATCAGGTGAAATAACCTACAGGGGGTGTGTTCCCATATCTGCAATGGCATTAATGTGACTGTAATGTAACTTCCTTCCTATATGAATTATAAACAGATGCAATTTCCTTGCTATTTCTCACTTTCTGTAAGTCACTTTGAATTAAAAGTCAAATTAGGTACCTAACGTTGAACATTTTAAATTGTCATGTTTGTTAGTCACTGGATGATTAAATCTGGGTATTCTACATACTGATATATAACATGTTATGCAGTAGATCATGTTGTAATCCAACTTTCTCATATATCTCCTTTATATCAGTTAAACTAAAGATGTTTTATCCTACTTAACTCCTGTAACTTAAGCTCTTGTGCGTTGTCAGACACAACCAAAAACTTTCAGAACTAACAGTGATTCTCATTAGTGTCCCACAAAGCGCATGATTGATATTTTCAAACGGCACCAAACCGAGGAGAATCACATTAAACATACAGCATGTTTGCATTCAGAGTCGCAGCGTGATCTGGAGACGGTCGTTAGAGTCTGACGAATCTAATTCCGCCGGGGCGCCATCGATCCGACAGCCACTGCGTCGAGTTTAATGTGAGCAGACCCAGACAGCGGGGGTTGTAAAAATCCGCCTAGTCGCAGCCCTCTCTTCAGGGCTAATGGATCTTGAAATGACAATGTGGATCTCACGGAGGTGACTTCTCAAAAACCCCTTTTTTTTCCTCTCCGAAATTTATTTATTTATTTCCGGCCTCCATCTATAATCATAATAAATGGCAATAGATTTGGTATTGTGCTGAGAGCAGCAGAGTTGCACCAGCCTGATTATTTAATTCTCTGCGCATCGTCACCTGTCTGGAATTAATATAGCGTTGATGATGGATTTGCTTTTGAAACCGGAGGCGGTGGCGGCGCGTCTTCGACGTGACTGAAGCGGGAAGGCCGGTGACTCGAGTGGACCCAACGCGCACAGGATGCCATGCCGCCGCCGTCCTTTTGTCTTTTTTTGATGTGATGTGATGGCTGCTACCATGGAGACGGGGCATTGCAGGTAGAGCTGACCAGAGAGGAAAGAAAAAACTCTGAAAGTAGGTTTACAAAGAAGTAATACAGGTTGCTTTCTGGTCCCAGCTTGAAGAGAATGGGAGGGTGTGGGGGGGGTTGGTGTTAGGGGGAAAAAACTGGAAAATGTAACTTCCTGCCATATCCTTGGGGTTAGAGTAGGAAATCAGTCAGCAAGCCTGTTTCCAGCTGACCGGAAACTGCATCAAAATTGTGGAGAAGAGCTGTTTTGCACATATCATGTCTATGGCAGTGAGTTACATTAAAGGGTTCAGTATTTATGCTGTGCTGCACTGCCTGTAGCCTATATAACATACATTTTTCATCAGGAGAAACTGTGATAGTTTTTAAGCGTACAAGGAATGTAAAAAATTGAGGTGGAAAATTGGCTGACATATCAGTTGCTTCCTGATCTGACCCAATGATCTGACCTGGCACAAATATGACATAAACATACATTTTCAAAAATAACTAATGAACCAATTATTCAACAAACCCTGCATTTTTTGTCACTTCACCATGAATTTGGATTGTCAGAATATTGCCCTCATAAATTGAACTGATATGCAATAATGAAGGTAGCCACAAGGGGGCGTCCAAAGACCAGAAAGCAAGGAAGACGGAGGAAACATGACTGACAAGCGCTGGCCAATTCCTATGATTTTATAACTGGGTTCTGTAAGCTGATCATGTAGTATTTACTAGTTTTTGTTACAGCCAATCTCTTGTAAATTTTTCACCATAAATTTTTTTGTTAAATTTACGATGTAGCTTTGACATGGAACATTTTCTCTGTCATTGAAGACTTTTTAATTTCCACAAATGGTTTCGTTTCAGTGGCCAGTGGACCACAACTTAAAGCAGTTTGGACCACACCAATTTCACCTGTCAGTCTATAGTTTAATCACTTTCTAAGGAATCATCTGGTCCATTCTATCTGTTCTTGTCACAGTTTACTATGTCCTGTCACCGTGTCTTGCACTGTTGCTTAGTGATACTGCTGTGGTACTTGTTAGCCAAGAAACATGTTTAGCTGAGGTCTGGCAGCACCACTCATAGCCAGGTAGGTGCACTTACTGTCCTCCCTCATTGGAAGTTGAATGTAAAATAATGTCCTAAACGCATCCAACACAATTTAAAGAGAGATCACTTGTAGATGCACATGTAGAATTTGCACGCAATCAATACAGTAAATACAATAAATCTCTCTCATTCTATCCTTTCTCATCCCTCTCTCCGTCTGTCTTTCTGTTTTCCTCTCTAGCACTTCTACTCAAAATGTCAGCCCCACCTCTCTGTTCTTTTGCTTTCTTCCCTATATTTTCGTCCCAGACACAGAACACACACACACACACACACACACACACACACACACACACACACGCACGCGAGGCAGAAAACGAACACGCGTACAATCGTTTACAGCATCCACAGGCAGTCAGAGACACCAAACAGCACGATTAACGACCATGACAGCATGGTCCTCGGTTAACTCCCAGCATGCTCCTGTCACATGCAGATGAGGGGAACACAAACCCCCCCCCCCCCCACCTCCCCTTCCTCCCACCCATTTGCTCACGCCCACCCCCCCCCCCCGGTGCGAACGCGTCTCTTAATCTCTGACAGAGAGCCGCTGATGCTGCTGGCATTTCAGCCCCCCCCCCGTCTGCGCTGTCTCTCCCCCAGCAGCCCTCTGCCCGCAGAACCACGACTCCGCCCTCACCCGTCACGGCGTCTATGCGATCAGGGAGCGCAGAGAGGGATAAGATGCCTCTCTGTCAGTCCCTCTCCTCTCCCCATCCTATCTCTCTCTCTCTCTCTCTCTCTCTCTCTCTCTTTATCCTGTTTTTTAATTGCCCCCCCTGGTAAATGTCACGATTAATAAAAGCGTCTGCTGCCGGCATTTGTCACTTCCCTTCCCTTTCAAGTCGCATTAAGGCGTATCCCAGAATGCCCCGGCTCCGGTTCTCAGGTGACAGCAGCGGCTGGTGCGTGTCTCCGGAGCGACACAAAGGACGCTGGGATAGGTTTGGGTTCGGCATCGCGCGGCAGGCTCAGTCCTTTCTTGTTGTGATAAGCCTGGTGAGAGCAGGGCCAGTACAAAGGCCTCTAACAGCCAGCTTTACTCCCTGGATCTCTTGGAGGAAGGGGAGGCACAGTAATTCACACAGCTGGCTGCAGACTCCCCATCTTTCCTGCAGTAACTTTAAAAACAGGACAGCAGTGGCATGTCCATAAAATACAGCAGGAAGTCTATAACAGCGTGGGCACATCATTTCAGCAGACAGCAAGAAAATGTAATTTACCAGCCAAAGTGCCCATACTTTCACAGGAGTGTCAGTTTTTGGACTTGGATCGATGTGCAACGACACTACAGGAAGTGATGCGTCAAACTGAAAAACATCAAAATGAGTCAAGTTGGCCTTTAGGGGTGACAAACCCGCCTACTTTCATGGCAGGAACCAGTATCTTTCAGCCGGTTACAGTAACACCGTGGAGGCATCTCTGGGGTGATCTGGGAAAAAATTAATTCAATAAATTATTCAAATAAATAGTGGATACATGTGTAGAACGTGCATCTCCTATGAAGAGGCTTGCAGATTAGAATCAACTAGGTTAGTGCATGGTGGTAGCTATACTTCCTACAGCCTTATCACTGCCTAGATTACATCCACATTGAGCAGACAGGTCAGAGTGACTTACATTCCTACACACCATCTATTCATTCAACAGGAAACTTCCTGAAGCAGATCTGGGTAGGATACCAAGCTCAGGAGCACAACACACCTTCTCTGAGCTTCAAGACCAGTTTATTAACCATCACCATACACTGCTGCACAGCACCAGCGACATGTTTTGCCAATAAAACTCAAGTCAATTACTGCTTCAGTCCCACAGTGGTTGGATGGGATTTGCTGCACACTGCCGAGGGTAAAGCAGGTTTTAAGTCAGGCTAAAGCCAAGTTCCTCAGTTTACCATCTCATCAGTCCCTCTCCCAGCAATGTGCTGGGCATTATGGGATGTCTGTGAGCAAACACAGCCCAGATGGGGAGCTCGCCATCGTTTGCTCTGTGCTCTGTTTATCTCTGCATCTGTTTCTGCACCAGCATCTCCACATTGCTCGCTTTAAGCCAGTGGGACAAAGAGTCAACATGACTTGTAAGAATTAAGCCCGGGGAATTTGGAATGCAATTATTCACATGCGCCCACAGATGCACACAAGCGCAAAGACAAATGCATGCACACACACACACACACACACACACACACACACACACACACACACACACACACACACACACACACACACACACACACACACACATACACACACATACACACACACTCTCCCTCTCAATCATCCAGCCTTGACTGCCAGAATCCCAGTATGTTGATACAGCATGTAATTAGCATTGTTAACTTTTCCAGCCCTGGCTTCTTCCAGACTGATTGGTGCCAGCAGATTTCTGACAGTGGATTTGATTGGCTGAGGCAGTTTATTGTTTCATTCACTTCCTCCTGAGGCTTGTGATGCGTCACACAGAAGTAAAACAGCCAATCAGTTTACTGGCAAAGCACAGCCCCAGAAGTTGGGCAGGGTTACACTCCATCACAGTGAGATTGTAGTCTGGCTCAGGGTTATGATGTCATATTTCTGAGCCAGACAATTGAGGACAGGCATCATTATTCCTGCCAGAGAGCTCAGCAGTGGCTCTGTGAGGTATGCATAAAAAAATAAACAAACCTCCCAAAAAACAGGTAGCATTCTCATTTGTTTCAGTTCGGTTTTTATATCGAGAGGACATCACAACTCCTGTTTGAGTCCACTATGTAATTTTCCTGTCAAGAGCTACTAAATTGTCACTTTTTTGTTTGTTTTGACGCCCCCGCAAACCTGAAGCAGCCAACGGGGCACTGGTTCGCACCTGTGTATTTCAAACTGCTGTTTGCTTTCACCGCCCTCGCTCTCAGTCACCGTGACAGAGGGAGTTACAGGAGCCGTGGTCGCCTCGGCAACTTCGCTACGCTACTGTAACCGTGGAGACCGCTAAAGTCATTAAGTGCACATCAAAATGGAAACAGGTACCAAGTCTGCTCTAACAATCCAATTCAATATGAAGCTTTCAGCTATGCAAATAATGTGTCAAGAGTCTCTATATATAACAAATGGGTTATCAACAGTAGTGACTGTGCAACTTACAGTGAGATACTGCTGGGTGGCTGATCCTGTTAAGGCACTGTTTCAGTGTGTGGATGGGCCCCACGGTCTGCATCCTGTTAAGGCACTGTTCCAGTGTCTGCACAAATTTCACTAGACACATCTTGCACTGACTGAACTTGTGAACTAATTTGTGAAAAGAAGCAGCGTCATGCATCATTGGAGGACAGCACATGCTTGACTAATTACAGATGCTGCAGCAAAAGGTGCTACCTATTATTCCAAATGCAGAAAAAAGCGATAAAAACTTTTAAAATACATTGCATTGCAGGGAAAAGAATCATGAAGAGAGCCACTTTTACTGTACTTAATTACATCTCCTGTTAAGGGCTTAGCTATGGTTTGAAATCTGTCACTGAATCAAAGTGAGCAGAGCTTGCTATACACATCCAGCCACCAGGAGGTGCACTTTGTTCACACTCCCCACAAGGTGTTACCAGTTGAATTGTTCTCCGCACTGACGGACTAACAGCCTGACAACCAAATGGTTGTCCTAATTGGTTACACTAATTCCAAAGAGATGTTCTCCATTAAAACTTAAAGCAGGGGGGTCCCTATTCTCAGTACTACATTTCCCATCAGCACCTATCTTAAATTCTCCTTGATCCAAAGATGGCTGCCATGGCCACCTTCTCCTGAGTTAACGGGAAAGGGTTGCCGCAGTAAGCTGGATGAGTTCGGGGTGGACTGGGGGCTAATGTCGAAGGTGAGGCATTCTGCATGCTTGCTGGCTTTCTTTCTACTCCTCAAAAGTATTGTGCTGGAAACGTTTCTTCTGCCTTTCTTTATAAAGCACTCTCCGTTACTGTCAGTCTACTCTGAAATGCAAGGACATTATGGGGTAATGCAGTGCATTATTCACCAGCAGGCTTTATGTTTGCCTTCCACATCATAATAACCGACTGTTCAAGGCCTGCTCGCCCAATTACTGTAACCCACCAAAAATAGACGCCCCTGACACTGCCGGCCAACCTTGTTCTTCTTCTGTTTGAGGGTCTTAAATTAATCACTGTTGAGAGAAAAAAAAAAGTTGCCTGGAAGTTTCCTTTGTGTCAAGGCAGTTTGTCAAGGTTGGGTCTTTTTGTTGTTGTGAAGAAAACAAACTCCTGGTTTTCACCACAATGTATTTAAATTCCTTCATTAAACCCGAGCTACATTTAGCATATTTTATGGTATTTTATATACACAATTTCAATAATTTTGTTTTCATGAGGGTTATAGAGTGTAAGAAATCATTCTTTTTTTAACACATGAACACATGCATTGGTTTTTTTGGAAAACACCTGCTTGGCATTTATTGAAACTAACTGAAGTTTAACTGACCATGAAATGAGCTTAACTGAGCAGCGATAGAGCAATAATTTATAATAAACCCGAAGAGTTCAGTTTCTCCATTTCTTTCAGCAGGGTATTTTTTTCTGTAGTTTTCAAAAATTATTTGCACTGTCTCCATCTCCAAGGTTTGGTGATGTGACCTTTGACCCTTAGGTAGTTGGAGGAAGCCCCAGGAGGAGGCAAAAGGACATTTTTAAAATGTGATTTGATGACTTTATATTAATGTTAAACGTAGGAAACCAAGGAATATTGATACTGACATACATATTTTAAATGTTGTGCACTGACCCTGTAAAGAAATACGAATAAACAAGAGCGAATTTGCAATAGCTGCGACCACACCACTCCCACGCCCCCATTAGCCAATTGGCATGAGCAGAAACACACACCTTCACACACACACACACACACACACACACACACACTTGAACTCCATGCCACATTTCAGCCTCCTAGTGTGAAAACTGTGGCTGCCAAAGGGTGGGGAAAGTTTTGTGGACAGACAGACCGACCGACCTTCAGAGTGACATATAGAGCTGCTGGCTGCAGCTACAAAGACAAAACAGAAGAGGGAATGAAGCAGGAAACGGATCACAGGAAGAGCGGCTCTGGACTCACCGAGTGGTTGCCCGGCAATGATGCGCGTGTTCTCCCCGGCGACGGCAGCGCGGGCGTTTCTCTCGCTCAGGTACTGGACGAAGGCAAAGCCCTTGTGCACAGAACAGCCCATGATCTTCCCGTACTTGGCGAAGATGACCTCGATGTCGGCCTTCTTGACGATGGCCGTGTTGAGGTTGCCGATGAACACTCTGGAGTTGAGGGACCTGGGGTCATTCTTATTGGTCACGTTGCTCGTCTGGGTCTTACCGGTCATTCTCCACTGGGCAGCTTCCTGTCAGACAGACAGACAGACAGACAGACAGTCAAACAGACAGACAGACAAACAGAGGGATTTTAAGGCCATTTTCCAATATTTTTGGTGTTTTAAACTCTTATCGTATCTTAATCACTGAGCCAATTAATTCACAATTTTAACACAATTGGTCACACTACATTATGTTGCAGAAACACTTATAATTACAGTATACCTACTTTCAAGGTAACAATTTCCAGATTCTGAGTCACTACAATTAAGGTAATAGGGAAGAAGTGGTGTTATAACATACACATGTGAAATAAGGCCAGCACTGTTTCAAGGCTGATTCCGTTTCATTTGTGTCATTAAGGACACCATTGACTCTTCTTTCCTGTTACTTAAATTGCAGTTAAATTACTCAGTACTGAATAGCTGAAACGTTGACATTTACAGTCTCAACTAAGTCCAGCTATAGTGAGTAAAAACTGAAAGCTGGGATTTAGGCAGAGAAAAAGATATACTCTAAAAAAAGCCATAACATTTTCACTCCTTAATGTTTTCAGATGGAGCGGGGAACCTTGTTGGATTTCTTGGTCAGGCCACATTGTGTAAAGTTCAGACATGTTCCTGTTTTCATCAGATAAAAACTGCCTTAGCTGGATAAGACTGCTAACTGAAATGCAGGAGTTTAACTGCCACCGTTTTAAGCACAACAGTGGAGAGCACAATCACGTAAAACACAACACTAAATCACAGCTCCACAGAAAGGTAACAAATAATACAGAAATGTACATATATTTAAAAAAAAAAAAAAAAAAGACTGGAATAGAATGACAGCAGTTAGGACAGTCAAGCATAAAATCCCCATGGAGAATATAATTATCACATTTAGATGAAATCTGATAAATAAGGAATTACAGAAATATGATCAATTACTGAAGCGCAGCATAGTTTGGGGGCTGCTCTGTGGTTGTGAGATAAGAACAGGCTTGTTATCTTTGGTAGGCACAGAATAAGGCATTATCTTATATGCTATATATGTGCTGTGGCAATGCTGGTAGCATTAAAGGAGGTCTATGGTCCACCTCTGGGTGGCTCATGCAGTACAGACGCTTGTTCAGGAAGCAGATATGAGCTCTGTGGCTGGGGGTTTGCCTCATCATTACTGGCTATGGCAAGAGGTCCTCATCGGTGAAGCTGGCAGAACTGGTGCACCCTCAGTTGGGAATTATAACCAGTTTACGTTCTTTAGTCTCATCTCTCTCTAACGGCCCTTCTGGTTGGCTGGAGACCTGTTGATACACCTTCCGGATAACATCGGCAGCATGTAACGGGTGGTGTGTCTGATTGTGACATCATGTGAATCAGAGGAGTCATGTGACACAGCATCATCCTCCTGAGTAGGTGAGAACAGCTCGGCTGAGTTTAGGGAGGCGGAAAAAAAGGGAGAAAGAGTCTAAAATAAATAAATAATAAAGAATTGTACATATATGTTGATGGAGGCCCTAAGTGAATGTTCTACCTCAGTTAGCTACTTAGCTGCTCATACTAATGTTGGAATAATTGATTCAGAGGCAAGACAGTCAGTCATTAACATATAATTGTCCTCAAAATGGCTGCCATGAATTACACGGTAAGTTACCTAACATAATTTACTCTGCTTTACTCTGCCCTGCTCTGACTTATCCAATGGGGGTAAAGGAACATAAATAAATTACATACTGAATTTAGCCTCTATACTAAACACTGGAGCTATTTTGTGTCACAATGACAAGACGATAAAAGGCAATACATTTACCACACAAATGCAAGGGTGCTGCATGAATGCAAAGTATTGTATCGATTAGGAATTTAATTCATATTGAATATTGCATCCTTGTTCTGTTTTGTGCATCCACAATAAGAAACAAAACCTCACATGAACGCAAGGGTGCAACATAAATGCTAACTATTGTGTCATTTAGAAACTTAATTCATATTGAATATTGTATCCTTGCTCTGTTTTGTCCATCCATGAACGCAATGAACATAAATGAACTATTGTGTCAAAAAAAATTGAATAATCCTTGCTCTGTTTTGTCCAAATGAGTCTATCACACACAAAAGCATGAGTGCTACATTAATGCAAGCTGTTGTATAAATTAGGAGATTAATTCACATTGAATATTGCACATTTGTTCTGTCTTGTGCTTCCACAATGAGAAGGGAAAAAAACATCACACAAAAGCAAGGGTATATATAAATGCAAGGCATTGTGTCATCGAGAAACCTAATTCACACTGAACACCTGTTCTGTTTTGTGCATCCACAATAAGTAAAATACTGATTAAAAACCTACCACACAACAGGAAGAAAGCCTGGATATGCCTATTTCAGCAACACCCACCTGCTCCTTAAAACCTCCACCATAATCCCCTCAGAAAGTTAAGATAAAGCTGAGCCTTATTCTCTCTGTAAACACAAAGACCTACGGCTTGACTCATGTTGCTGACAGTGATTAAATTTACCCCAGGATGTCCACAGCGTTAACTCACACTGACCTCACAGTGACCCCCGAGCTGGTGGGCTACCCAGAAAGCAACGCTGTCAGCAGTTAAATCCAAAAGCTCACGTTGGAGATGAGAGTTACACCATCACACTCGGTTTAACACCCCAAGGCTTTAGAAAAGTGCTACGGGACATGTAATGACCACTGAGAGTCAGGACCTCGCTTTAATGTGTTAGCCAAAACTCCTCTCTGTGCCTGGCCATCAAATTATCCCCTACCCACAATCCCCTGCAGTCCCCGACTCTCCAGGTTGTGAAGCTGCAACACAGAATTCAGCTCTAAGCTGACCTAAGGGGCTGAACTACAAACCAGGTTCACAGGTTATCTGGGCTTCACTAACTTAGGTAAATATCATGAAAATAATTAGGCAAATTAAACTATGCAACCAGCTCTGAATCAAATTTATCATATTCAAAATGCACAACTAAACTTCATGAATGTCTGGACATCAGCTGCAACTGTGCTACTTAAATGTTTTCACTTTGGAATTTTTATCAAAGTCAGCCCAGCTAGCATGGTTAGCCAGCTTCATCACACACCTCCCTGGTTACATAAAGGAGGTACATTAATAATAAAAATATATGCATTATACATGAAAAATAAATGTTCCTCAGAGTGGTGTGATGTGGTGCCTCTATCGCCTCTCTCAGCCCCAGCTCATCAGCTCAAAGGGTTGCTGCTGATCTTTAAATCTCTTTTCCTCTTCTTCTGACTGTAGGCTCTTGAGTATTTGGCTTCATTGCTGGGCATTTTTACCCGTATCTCCAAGTTTATGATGACAGCGTGCCCAAATAGCCTGCCGGTCCAGTGAACATTTTCCCGCTCTGGAAATGCAAAGACCAAGAAATCTCCATACGCTGGACCTTTTCTATTGGACCATAAATTGGACCTAGACCTAACCACAAAATCTTTTTTTTCTTTTTGCATTATAATAATTCATATAACTAATATTACAAAGACATTTTAAACAAAAAGGAAATAAAAAGGATAAGATATATAAGTGTAGGGCTACAATTTGTACTCAAAAAAGAAAGATGAGCATAGTGAGACAAAACGAAAGAGGAACTCTGGAGGTCTTCCCAACACTAAAAGCCTGACACCCTGACAGCCCTCTCAACACTGGGCCAAAGAGCTCATTTTCTACTGGCACCAGTTTTTCCATTAAAGAAAAGAAATCACTCCGTCTGGTTCCCTGAGAGAAGCAGCCTCCCTTAAGCTGTGATAAAGGAAGCCGCTGCTCGGTATGTGGCCTTGCTCGCTCGTCAGGCCTGTAACTCTGATCAGATTCTCACTGTCTGTTCTGCGGCTCTGTAGAAGAGCAGAGCTTCTAACGGTGTCCTATGAGACCGCAAGGTGCCTAAGGGGCAGCATTAGAAATATGATCTATTGGTATCTGTACTATTTAATCTAATCAATTTACACACCTGAAACTGGGTTCAATTTCCTGCCCGAAGTTAGCTGATGTTAGCATCTCTTTACATTAGATTACAGGCGTTTGGCGTGCACCGTTATCCTGAGCGATTCACCGAGTGATTGTTGACCTGTGACCCCTTCCAGATTCGCGGGGTCTCCCTCACAACGATGCGTAATCGCGCAGACAGGCCACAGATGAGCACCTTCACTTTCCGCTAGGAAAGCCACATGCCTCCCACAAACCGAGCGAGCAGAGCCGGGTTTCCCGTCTCCACCCCCCTGCGCTTTCTTGGGCTTGAAAACTCAGGCTCTGTCGCTGCCTAACCTCACCTTAATTCCGACCACTATCACCTTGACAACACCTTGCCATTGCTATATATATATGAAGGAAGGAGCAAAAAATATGATTTGAGGACACAGAATGGCGCTCCCCCACCATGTGTGTGTGTGTTAAAATCAGAGGCCGAAGCCGACCTGGTTTTATGGATTTATATTTTTCCCCTGAAAAGAATATATCTGTCGGACTGAAGCTTCCATGTCTCTATCTGTCCCTCAGACCGTAACAATATGCTGTTAACGCAAAGCATTAATATATTCACAAAACGCATTCAGATCTGTCACACTCTTTCAATAATCAAGTCATTAATAAGATCAGAGTGTAGTGAAATGAATATTAACAGGGTGAAAGTGTGGTGAAACTGCAGTGGCCTTCGGATTTTAAGCACTCACACACACGTACACGCTCACACTCACACACACTCACACATTATTTAGACATCAGGCAGTCACTCTTATCCTGAGAGACTTATATTCTTACAGCAGTTCAGCAGGTAAAGTATCTTGCCCCGGGGGCCAATGACAGAGAATCCATCCCAGAGAATCAAACCTGCCCTTCTGCCTTCTGAATTACAAGCCCAGCTCTCCACGCATTACACCGCACTATCACATTTAGCCACCTTTGGGGACCGGACTGATCATGATATGTGCAAGCTGTACATTTTGGGAGGTATTTTTACCCAAACTGCAAACTCAAGGGCCACATCAATTACATGGTAACATCGTTTAGATATGCAGTAGCAATTCAGTGGTTATATAGTAACTACAAGGTAATAACATGTAGTAAAAGCAACTGTATAATAACTAAATGTTTAATGAAACCAACAGCACAACACCTAGCGCTGCTGTAAATGTTCCAAAGACTATTTCCTCCGCTCTCTGGAAAAATTGCTATCTCACAAACAACTATCCTGTAAACCACCCGACAGTTGTTTATTTTCTACTACCTGCTCCACTCAAATGGCGCAGTGACAGGATCTTGGATCACAGGGATAACTGACTCAATTAACCCTAATTAATTGAATCAGCCATATAAGATGCTTTCCTGAAACAGAATGTCCTGAACAGCCCGGATCAACAGTGTGTGAACCCCCCCGGGGAAAATTCAAGAGCTTTGCTTGGATGCATGCCAAGTAGTCCTGTCTCCACTCACTCAATCTCTGAGAGAGAGACTGGACAATTCTGTTATGGTTTGTGGCCTAGGCTACTCCTGCAGTTTAAATGGTGCCAGCGGATTTTTGATTGGCTCTCATTTCACACATCGACTCTATTGTGGGGTTGATCACCATTGGTTAATTAGCACGGCTCGTTTCAGCCAATCAGGTGAAGCCGTGCCATATCGGAGGGAGAAACTTAGCTACTCTAGTAATGAGTAATGCAGCCACATCTTTCCATGGAAAATCAAGTGAAGACGCTTCTTTCAAAGGCACCAAACAGCGTTTTAAAAAGACTTTATTTAATGGTAAAAATGGTGCCAGGTTGCTGGAGAAAACATATTTTTGGCATGAATTGAATCAATTTGTTCCCATTTTCTGAGAGTGTGGAAACCTGGTTTCTGAATCTAAACCAGTGCAGTTAAATGAAGAGTTCAATAATAGCTAATGGCAATTAGCCAGACCTGCATTGTGTTGAAAATAAGCTGGAGGTCAAAACTGTGGTACAATCTGAACGTTTTCAACAACCATAACAAATACCGGTACACATATTCTGTCCCCAGTTTGAGAGCAAATGTCTCAGACCATGTAAACCT
Source organism: Albula goreensis (assembly GCA_022829145.1). Lineage (NCBI taxonomy): Eukaryota > Metazoa > Chordata > Actinopteri > Albuliformes > Albulidae > Albula > Albula goreensis. The sequence goes on from CM040743.1 coordinate 3,849,485, forward strand.
TGACTGAATTAAAACACTCTGAAAAATACTCAACATTAATACACAACTCCAATACCTTCCAGCACCACCTCCGCTAAGTTTGAAATTTAATAGGTGTAACCCTATCATGGACATTTAGAGAGTTTCAGTCAATATCTTTTTATAGGTGGCTGAGATATGCTCCGGTTCCCTCATTAGAAAGTCTGCCTTCAAAAGGATGCCATTAGCGGCTAATTTCCCTCGCAGGAGTCCAGCCAATTCCACTGCAGTGAGTTTTAATGGGGGAAGGAAAAGGAGAACTTTCTTCAAGGCTAGGCTCACCGTAAGAACAAAAACACCGTCAGTCTTCATTATGGGAGAATAATCCATGCGTTTAGACACATACACACACACGCACTCATGCACACACACACACACACACACGCACACACACACGCACTCATGCACACACACACACACACACACACACACATATCAAAAAGCACAGTGTTCAAACGCTCCAGGAAATCCTTGTCTCTCACACCACATACAGTCTATCTTGAGAAAAACCTCTTGTAAAATTGAAGAGGTTCATGATTCATGAGAAGTTTATAATCCCGTTAATTATTTAGTTTGGACCAGCAACACAAAGATAAAGACAAGGCAGTAAAAGGCTGGCAGCCACAACAGAATCCAGCTATTTTAAAACTGAATGAACCGAAACTCACATCTCAGAGCTGTTGGAAACACCTCAGAATGATTATTTTATTTTATTTTTATTCAAATGAGAGCTTTTTAGACACGGCAGCCAAATTCGTCTTCTTTATCTTTCAGCTGGCATTCATTCTGTGGCATGAAAATAATCTTCAGGATAAATCCCACTGTCATTCAGGACAACATCATTTGCAAGCTGGGGGTTGGCTAAATGTGTGATGTGATGCTCGATCGGGGCTAAACGCATGTCTGCTCACCTATGTGAAGTGGTCCAGAGGTGGCTGGTCACCTGGCAACAGGTGGGCGCATACCTGGGGAGCCACGCTGTATGCTGGTTTTTGTTTTTACCCGAAATTCCACCTCAGGTTCAGACCCAAGAAACCACGCGAGGTGACCGAGACTGTGCCATCAGCTGTCCGTTTTACTTTGTCACAAATCGCTAAGCACCCAAACACACCCTGCTCTCTCCAGGACATTGAATGGGTATCACTGACCTGAACCTTTTTTTTTTGGCTTTTTTAATTTTTCCTGATTGACACATGACACCGCCTATTTCAATAACTCAGGGGCAGGCAGTAATGCATGAATATCATCCAGATGAGACTCTCAACCACTCCTGCCTTTTTAAATTAAGTGTCTGCTGGTTCTGTTCTCTCCAGCCAATGCATTTTGAGATGCAGCCTGCTCCCCTACCTGTTGCCAGGTTACCAGCCGCCACCGTCGGGTTTCCTGTAATTCAGCATCAGCGCTGTCTGCCCCATCATTCTGCATATCTGTGCGCGGCATTATTATTGTTATTATTATTGTGAAGAACACTCTCTCTTTGAACCTCACAAACAGCCAGACACTCTCTTCTACACATTTTCTTCCCACATGCACAGTTGTTAAAACACCCTTATACTCTTTCTCTCACACACACACACTTATCACCCCCCACACCCACACACCATAATTATTTCACCACTCTTTTCTCTCTCTACTGTCTGTCTGTCCCTTTCTCACAAACACAGTTTCATCATCCTTCTCTCTCTCTAATCTCTAACACACACACACACACACACTCACACTCACACACACACTCACACACACACACACTCATACTCACAGATTGCACCCTCCTTGAATATGATGTAATACTATAAAAAGGAAGTTTAAGAAGTAATACCGACATCTACAAAGTGCTGTCACCATTGCTCCCTCAGTCTTTGTCAGCACGCATCCCATAATACATCTGAAAGAGTAGCCAAAAGCGACCTTAGACAATGGAACGCCCTGCTAAAAAAAATGCAACTCAGCGCTAATTAGCCAAAATGTTCCACACTGATTGATTTTTTTGCACATCAAAGTGAAGAGATTAAAGCCCTATCTTATATATTCCTGCAGAAGTGAGATGACAAATAAGAAAAGGAAGGTTCAAAGTTTCCAGCGCATGAATAAAACAAAAAGTCCCTCCACCTTCAGAGAAGCTCCGACAAGGAAGAAAGACCAGCTCACATCTAAACCAGAAAACCTGGGGAAACGCTACACACGCACGTGAGTGTGATCAAACACACACACACACACACACACACATGCACATGTACACCCACCCACACAAGCTCATACATATACATATACATACATACAATCACCCCCATGCATACACTCACACACACACACACACACTCGCACACACACACTGCTCCTTTCAAACAGAACTGTTGAGGTGCTGTGGTGTTTCTTGTTGTTTTGACCTGTAAAGTTTCTTGCAATTGCAAAAAGTCAAAACTTTTTCTCAATGTAGCTTTAGTATGAATATTCAACATCCTTTCAACCAATCAGAGCTAAATATTTAACCGAACCATTGTGTAAGTTAAAATATTAAATCCAAAACGTATGTGTATTAAAAATACATGAGAACAAACTCCATCTGTTGAAAGAGAGCATGCATCAGTGTAATTATGGTTTCACACAAGCAGTAGTTTCACCTACAGTTGATGGTTTATTCTGTAACAAAGTGTAGAAAGGGACCAAACTGACCTACTTCTCCTCCCTATGCAGGGAGATGTTTGCTTTTTTCCCAAAATCTCCCAAAAGTCAAGGATCATATTCATTTATGGTTCATCTCACTTTGGCTCCGAACAGGGCAGTCAGTTTTTTTGAAAAACCGTAAAAGCGCTACCATGGCAACCCCGGCAGGCCCTGAAGTATGGACACGACCCACATCAACAACGTCGACAACAGCCTTTACCTTACCAAAAGTTTAAACAGCAGAAAGATTCTGATATACTGGCCCTGACTTGAGAGAGCTGTATGGGACAGTATATCTGCTGTTAGGGCTTTATAGCGCTATTAGAGGCAGGAGCCAGGGTCGAGGGGGGTAATTGTTTTGGAAAAGAGTCAAAAGATTTCACTGAGATAGCTTGCCCTGGAGCTTCCCAGCCTCCATCTGCCCATCACAAGACCACACACACAAGAACATCCTGTGTTGCAATGAATTAATTGTAATAATAAAACAATTATCCTGTATTATATTAAGTACAATGAATCAATTACATTACTACTCTATTGGGCTGTATGTATTTTTTTTTTTTTGTGGCGCCTGAAATAAAAGCATTTCCTTTCACTGAAATACTATTTCAGAAAGAAGAACTGGAAACGTGCCATCAAAACCGTGAAAACACTGTCTCAGCTGGGCATCACAACACAGGTATGCGTTGCTTAGCGTCCACGATACATTCTGTGAAATAGGACGTTATGTAATTTGGATGTTGTGCAAACACCATATTATCAAAGCTACATGGGATACTGTAGTGTACCTGCGTTGACTAAATAGCCAAGATACTGTACAAAGTATTTCAGCTAATGTATCAGGTAAGGTAATATATGGGTTTCATGTCCGCTAAGTCCCGTTCTCAGATTGAGATTTCTGAACTCTATATTGGACCATGGACGTACATGAGTCAGACGTTGCCCAAACGGACGTTATGCGGCTCATACCTGTACAGAGAAAATCATACAAAATTCATTCTAACATGTGAAATGGAGATTGCTTGCACGTTTCGGTGTTTGCCAATTACACAAAGGATTTCTGAAGAGTCCAGGGTTTCAGGAGACGATTCAGTCAACATTTGTCTTTCACTGACAACGTGTAAAAGACTTGAATAAGAGTGCTCTGCTCCACAAGAACAGTTTGGAAAGTTAATTTTCATGATTGCTGAACTTAGCCAAACTGTGTCGGTGAAGATAAAAATGATCGCTTGCATTTCATTGTGAGTTGAAGTTGAAGAAAAATGTTGACTGAATCCCTGCCTTAATCCTTCATACCGATCCTGTGCAAAACAGCAGATCAATTTATACTATCATTTCTTCTGTCAGAGAATCACTGAATCATTATTTTACAGACAAAAGAGGGACAGCTACTGTGAAAAAAATAGCATTAATAATTATCCTTTGGAGTCAGACTATTCAAATCTCTAGTGAATAAAAGATCCTTAACATTTAAACCTCTTTGTCAGTTGGAAGTTTTAATTTGAACGCTTATAACCTTATTACTGACATTAATAGAAGTGTATGAAGTGCGTTTCAGTGGATATCTTTTATAAGAGGAGACAGCAACACTCACCATTTCCTACATGAGCAAACCTGCCTAAAATGGTTCCCATTAACTTTTAACAGGTCCAATAGAGATCAAGTGTACTCTATCAGAGTTTGTTTAACACTGAGTATTTAACTGTGCAAAACATCTCAAATCATTCAATATGATGTCACAGGCCAAGGCTCCATAGCACATCAGAGCTCCACCAATAATGGAGTATGTTGTACCAAGCAATTAAACAACATTGATGGTGATTGGTTGATTCTGTTGGCTGAATGTCCAGAGGATGCCTGGGAGTACAGCCAGAAGGTATCCACCAGCTTTGATCATTGTTTGTTTCCAAGATCCTCTGTGATTAATGTAACTCACCTCTGCACATGAACACCTGTCAATTGTCTTGTGCCTATTTTATGATTCGAGAGGAAGACTAGGTAAATATGCTGTGTGTTCGATCCCACACAGGACACACCTTGCAACAACAGCAAGTCATTTCCACAGAGCAATAAGATAAGGATTATAGAAAATATTGTTTGACATATGGTTATCGAGCTGTTGTTCCTTCCTTTCTTTGTTCTTTGTCTCTATTTTTTGGTATGCTTTCGCACCTCCTGATCTCCTGTCTGCTTTTCCTCTGTTTAACACTCATCGCTGCCCCAGCGGGCTCAGAGGTCGTGCTTTGAATCAGCCTCTCTTCGACTGTCTTCTGTAACGCTGTCCAAAAAAATAAATAAATAAAAACTTCTCGGCAGAGTGGAGGTGATACTCTGGCGTGGGCCGCTTCTCAGCAGGCAATTGAAGCGTTTGGCTGCCCCCCAAAGCTCTGCCGATGTTCCTGCCTCCCAGAAAGTGTTTTAAAAGTTCAAAAGAGTGAAAACCGACAGTGGCTGTCGTCCCCGCACTATTTCACAGAAATTACGAGAGGGAAAGGAACCTGTCGTTTCAATTAAAAATCCTTTCACTCTTCCCTGCTAATTGACTAACAAACGTTATTCACATGATGGCAGCAAAGTCAAGTACCACTGCAGAAAAGTGGCACATTTTCAATGGCAATGGAAAAAAAAAAAAACCTTGATGATAAATTTTCGTGTCACACTCTTTAAAAAGCATCCTGTAGGGGTACAAACACTTAACACTGGGATGGAACCCAGCAAGATACATGCACTTCACCTTCAGTCAGCATTACCGGAACCATTTGTCAGCCTTTTCTCTGCTGGACTGTACGCTGGATAAGAGAAATGTTGCAAACTGTTTGAGACACAGACATGGTGCTGTAATCAACCTTAGATCATTGACAGGATGATTTTTTTTACGGCACATGTAACCCTACAAACCCTACGATTTGGTGTTTGAGTCCCACCTGCAACAATCTGAAACCCACCAGGGAATGAGAACAGGTAGGTGAGCTAGTCCCATTGGTCCTGTCGTTCTCTACTACCCATGCATGGTCAGGCTGGGTACCTGCAGCTGCATGAACCGATAAGAGGTGGAAAATCCCGGCTTCAGAAAGTAAAAGCACCACCATGTACTTGTTCCATGTCCCAAACCAGCTGATTCCAATCAGCACAACTCTTTGGACAGGTCGATGAGCTGATTGGCTGAACCACCTTCTCTGGTGAATGGGCAGAGCAAATGCATGTGAGCACCTCCACCTCTGAGAACCCGAGAACACGGGCAGCATGTGATTGGTGGTGTGTCAGCAGTATGTAAATAAGCAAGGGCTGTCGTCGAATAAGACGGAGTCACGTGCTTGGGCACCTCCTCCTCCTGAAGCCAGCAGACTTGGTTGCCATTGGAGATCACCTAGTTTGGTTGAGGTTCAGATCAGGTAAAATAAAAATTAAAAATCGCATTTTTAGTCTTGAAATCAGCCAGAATTTAATGTGCCAGGCTGTTACCGGTAACCGACACATCACGCTTAATTACTGTGCGACTGCACCTCATCGGGTCAGAGCCGAGCCCTCCACCAGGCCCACCTTCACCCAGTTTTAATTACAATGTGGACGCGAGTGGAGCGGAATAAAGGCGCTTAGCCCACTGGAACAGAAATAGCTCAAGAGACGATTTGACAGCACTGAGCAGAGGCCCACTGTCTTCTAATTCAGCATTACAGGGGGAGTTCAAAGGAACCCACTGATACAGAAGCCCTAAATACATCCAGCGAAAGCCCCAGTAATGCAGGGAATTATTTGAGCTTCAGCTTTCAATTCTTCCTTTCTCCGTTTTTTAAAATATATATATATATAATAATCCTGCAAATTGTCTTCTTTTCACACATTTTTTTTTGTTCCCTTGAAGCCATAAATTACCCCACTAATTACCCAGCTGCATCAGGCCGGGTGGACTCACTCAAAGACTGCAATTAGCAATTAGACATAATGAATACGACGCCGCTGCGTGCCGCTCCTGCACTTAGCGGAGTCGGGCCCCGCGGACTCAAAGCGTTCCCGCCGGCCTGGTGGCGACGCCGTGCCGAGCGGTCCCCCGCTGGTTTATTTCACCCCCCCGACTCTCCCCCAACCCCAAAACTACCCCCCATCTCTAATCTCCCGCCCTTCCGCATTCCCCCAAATTATATCACACCCTGACTGCAGGCCTGCGCCTCTGAGAAACCCCCCCTCCCCCCCGCCAAAATAAGCTCTCCAATCGTCTGTCTCCATCTGGAAGAACCGAAGTAAAGACTTTTCCCTCTTTCTCATGTTGTTACATACCACTGAGAACTTTTTTTAGACTTATGTTTTTTTTCCTGTATATTTTCATGATAGAGGTTTCATGATATAGATTCAAAGGTTTTTTTTGGCCTCTCTTTCCTCAGATGGTACGGTAAAGTTCGCTACCATCATGCCTCTGTCCTGTTTGCTCCTTGCTCCCGAACGACGTAAGGATTGGTCCCCGCCCAGCCAATCAAACATTAAACCACAAGTCACATTAGATGACAGTGTCAGCTAAATAATTGCACTACAGATGTTAGGGGAGATGAGATTTGACTGGTACAGTACAAAGAACTGGCTGGAATCCAAAACATTTGACAAGCCCCAACATATTGTTAGACGACTAAAGAAAATCAAGGCCGTATATTTATAAATCCTCACCCAGACTGAGTGCTGATTGAGGATCAGTTTTGCCTTTTTGGTTTATAAATGATAAGGTTAAAATGGGTGGATTATGGAAAAGCGAAAACTGATCCCAGATCAGTGGTGCGTTACAGATAAGAAAAAGTGTTTGTGTGGACTGCAGCAAACCGTTCCTCGGGCTGAATCCTGAACGTATCCCAGCAGTTTTTATCTGAGACTCTTCAAAAATAAGATGAATTTCATTTCACACAAAAAAAAGGAAAACAAATCGAGACAGAGGTGTAAAACCCTGGACAGAACCCATTTCATGAACCGCGTAATTTACTGCCAGTGATTTCCAAAGCAGATGATGCTCAAGCAATAGAGAGTATTTCTTATTATCGTATCGTATTATGATAGCATTTCAATATTATCTTGGTTATGGAGTGTAGCAAATGTTTCTGGTTTTTGTCTAATCGTACCCCTAACTACATTTTCTTAATAATTATTAGTTGTAGGTACGTAGGTGACCCTGTGCTGGAGATGGAGGTGGATCTTCACCACTCGGTCTTCGAATGTTCACTTTTGCTCAAACTGTAAGCAGGAGCTCAGACGGAACAGAGAGCAGAAACTCTGGCCCTCCAGGACCAGGGTGCCCACCCCTGCCACACGGAGAGAAATACAGCAGCTGGGGACACGGGGGTGAATCGGAATGGATGCCCATCTTTGTTAAGATTCAGATGGAGATCTCTGTTCAGACCCTTCATTATAACAATTCAAATGCCCCGCAATGGCTATCGGTAATAATGACAATAACCGCGTCCACTGGTTTCAAAATGAGCCTCTGTGTCTTCATGTAGGGAAACACTCACATGAGTGTGTGTGTGTGTGTGTGTGTGTCTGTGTGTGTGTGTGTGTGCGTGCGTGCGTGCGTGCGTGCGTGCGTGTGTGTGTGTGTGTGCGTGCATGTCTGAGCGTATCCACCTTTCGAGCAGGTTATTGAAAACAAGACTGAAAAGGAACACTACCTTAATTGTCAGCTCTGTTTAGTGGAAGCCTGCTGTGTGGAAAACTCTAGAACTACTTCCTTGTTGTTTATTTTGCTTTTAATACAATGCATCCCCTTTCATCATATCCTTCTGAACACAACACCTTGACAAGATTATCATGTCTTCTGCCACCAAGACATGATAATTGTGCATTCTGTAGTAAGACGAACACAAGTAAGAAAGACATATCAAAGCACTTCACTTTCCCCTGGAGTTTTATACACTTGGATTTTTTTTTGTTCATAAAAAGATATAGCACTGAATGTTTTTCCTGCAGACATGCTCAAGGTGATGAACAACGTGTGGTATAAATTTACATCACATTTAGGCATTACACTTTCATCCAGAGTTACTAACTTATATTTCTTTTTTATTTTTACATACAGTCCATTTATTCTGGTAAAACACATTTCCCAATTGAACGATGGGAGGGTAAAGCCTAGGATTCAAACCTGCAACCACTGCGCTATAAGCCCAGATCTCTAAGCATTATACTGCACTGCCAAAATCTGTTTCCACATCATGAAACAAAAGAAAAAAACAGAGAAGAGTGGATGTAAAGCATGCACCAATCAGAAAAGAGACTTGCTCACAGACTGACTTTGGATGCTAATGATTGGCCCAGAGCATTGATTTAGCGGCAGTGCGCTCTAATGATGCAGAAACTGTACTTGTGGAGTACAAGTGGAGGGGGGGGGGAAGGGGAGAGGGGAGATCTTTCAGATTTCTAAAGGAGATTTTTTTTCATCATTTGCAGCAAAGGATTAAATCTGAGAGGCGTGTGGAAATTCTGTGAGATTTAGGCTGTCTGCTCTCACTGCTTGTTTGGGGGCCTGGAGACTTCAGGCTGTCTGGGGTTTGTGTCACTACTACACTGTGTGTATGTGTGTGTGTGTGTGTGTGTGTGTGGCACTGGAGAGCAGTGCCTTGCTTTCCTTGTTCTGTAACTTTTTAACACAGAGGAGGAGAGACATCATTTAAAATCTGTTTCAGTCACAGGAACTAAAAGATTCTGGAACTGTTTGGATTAAAACATTCTCTGGTGGCATAATGGGGATATCCACACATCTATCAAAGGTGAATCAGCTGAGAGGGAGGTCTCCTTCCCACATCTCTAACGTTTGAATGCAGAAGAGAAGAGACACCATTTTTAGATTGTCTTAATCACTAAAACATGATTCTGGCGAACTTGAACCATGGGGTTCAAAGGAACGTTTTAAAGACTAGACACACGCCAATGAGCACTGGAAGTCAAGAGTCAACATACTTTGGCTGTCTGAGTGATAAATAGTTGATTTCATTCAGCCAAAAACTTTCTCTTGATTTTCAGTTCCTCTGACTACCATGGGTACGACCTTGGAAATCTCACACGCACACAAACACACATAATATAAATGTATTGCATATATTATATACTGCACTGATGAATATGTATGGCATATATTATACACCACAGTGATTAAATTCAAGATGAATAGCACAGAATTTTCACCCACATGATACTATATCTTTGTTATTCCACAAAGCTTTTGATTAGTTATTCCTTTTTAAACAGAATTCTGTGCAACTTGTCCCTGAGTTAAGTACATCAGCAAAGGGAGTTCAAGCTCAAGTGTTGTACCTTTCGACGTTACATTCACACTTAACAATGACGCTAACAATTACACCTCAAGTAATGCACGTTATTTTGCTTGGGGGGATCCTTCTGAGACACAGGTTGCCATAACAACTGCCTGGCCTTTTTATGGGTTCACTCACGTTCCATACCACCCGGTCCTGCGAGGGTGACAGCCTGTCTAATTTTCACTTGCTGTTTTTTTTCTCCCCCTCCACCGCGTCCGTGTTGTTGTCGCCTCTCCTCACAGTTCCGCGAACTGCGATCTCAGCTGTCAGGATAAAAAAGCGCGAGTCTTTCAGCAGACGTTAGATTTAAATCGTCGCCTGAAAATTCGCGCAGCCACTTCCTCATCAGAAACAATATAGTGTTTTGAATTTGGATTCGAATTTAAATATAAACTCTTCCTTCTGTGCCACCAAATCACCTATCACCCGTGGCCCCAGCTAGTCAACAGGACGTCCACTATCTGCCTGCGCAAAGATAGCACGTTAAGTGTCTTCATTCATTTGCTGAACCAGTGAGTCAACATGCGGACTGCGATGTGAAGGTGCGAAAAGAAACGGCTGCTGACGTCACGTGTTTCACGTGGACAGCACGCGCTCGCCTGTGCTCTCCTGACGTTGACGTCTGAGGCTGCAGTAGAAGGTGCGGTATGACTGGATACTCCAAATAAAAAGAGATAAATGATTAAAGAATAAAAAAATAAAGGACTTCAATAACTTTAAACTTGTGCATAACATAATTACTATAAGGGAATATACTCCCAGTTACCCCTCAATATGCCTTTGTTCAATAATAGTTAATTCTATTTTGTGACCAAGGACAAAAACCGCCGCATTTAACCTCAATACATGGACTGGATGGTGATTTTCTAATTTGTAGTCACTTCGGTAGGTCGATGAAAAAGCTCACTTCAGACATTGGATCTAACAGTCTCTCAGTCAGCTGACCCAACTGTAGGTTATCTCTGAATGTGTGGAGGGGTGACAAACTGAAGCACATTCAGTATGCCTCACTTCTTATTTCATTTAGTCACCGCACAGCATAGAGCGAACAATCGCTGTGTCGATGTTCCCGCCTCTCATTGAAGCTTGGAATAGTTTAGGAATGAGCTGGTAACTTTCCACCAGTCTGTAAGCCACTTAGAAAGGAGTGTTCCAAGCATGAATTTGTAATGGTGTGTGTGTGGGGGGGGTCTGAAACCACCAGAGGGGAAGGTGAATTATGAAAGATTTACCAAACTTATTTTTGGCTTCCAGAGAAATACGTGGACTCAGCTGGATGTCTCTCTCTCAGCAGAAGACAAGAGGGACATACACCTGACCAGATGGTCCAACCCAGCTACCAGAAAAGGTTTGGCCATCACTGTAGAGCTTTCAAATGATTATATTTATTTTTAAAACGTGATTAGTCTGAAAAGAATAAGAACAATAATAAAATATGTGATCGATGGTGATCATTCACTTATGTAACACACATGTTGTGATTACATGCAAGATAATTTGCATTACATTTACGTGCATTTCTTATAAAATGGAGGTCATGGCGATGAGACCAGCAGGCTTGGCTGGCTTGCCTCCCCTCACCCCTGGTGAGGCTGGCCAATTGTTGCCTTGCCAGTGTGGACCTTTGGCCATGGCCAGCGACGGCGAGGCCAGGATTCGAGCCCCTTGGGTCGGGCTCCCAGGCAGGCGTCTAACCCTGTGATTACCCATGTAGCGTAATCTTCTGCAAGGCCACCCTCTGGGGAGCTGGGATTTATGGAGACCGTCTGGCCCGCGTGTTTTCCACGCTGCATTGATCGACTGTACAGAGAGCGAGGAGCCGCGCTCTGGCTTCACTGACATTTCTGACGGGCCTCCTGAGCTCCCCAGCAGACAGCTGGACCCTGGAGAGGCTCAGCCGCTCACAAACGCGTCTGGGCGTGTGCGTATGGTCATGTCAAAGCCGTCAAAGTCCGCCAGCGTACCGCTACAGAAGACAACAGATGCGGCGTAAACGTGCATGTAAACACAGACACACACACACAAGCACAAACACACACAAATATACGGTCTCAACTGACTCACTCAACTCCGCAAGGTCTAATAAACTATTGCTTGCACACACACAAACACATATATTAATATGCACACTTACACAATCACAAGCAAGACCATTCATATACACACACAAATACGCTCTCAACTGACTCGTGACTGCCATGAACACACACACACACAAAAGGGAGAATAATTTTGCCTGATGCTTTCCTCTGCCCAGCATGAGAGCATTTTCCATTTCCACGCAGTTCTGTGGCATGCCTAATGCCTTCTGTAGCCCAACATATCCCCATCACGCTACACAGCAACAAAAAGCATGTGCAACACAAAAACAACCACTATACATGTAACAAGCACAAAACACAGGTAGTCCACAGAAAGACTCCTAACCAGAACTAAACAAATAATACATTTATAATAAGCCCAAATAAGACAAAAAACAATAAACCTGAAGTCTCACACCTAAACAATAATATAACATTATGTGGCAAAATCATTGGTCGCATTAGACATATTATATAAGAAAAATAAGGAACTGGTGCTTTTCTCCTAAAACAGTGTAAGCTTGAACACACAGGAGAATTATAGCGGTAGATGGAATCGCTTCTCATTATGCACGCACATCTCATCTGGCTGTACCTAAAGTGTGGACGAAGCGCGTTCACTTTGCGGTAAATTCGAAGAGGCAGCACGTGCGGCTCACGAAACGTTCGTGCAGCGCTCGGATGGACCTTTGGGTTCCTGGGAAGTCGCTCTCGATTTCGAGGCTCCTCTCCCGGGAACGTTTATCCGATTTGCCTCGACTCGTCCACCTGTCTGTGCCAAATTCACTCATCCTTCTGTTCTGTTGTCTTTAAAAAAAAGTGATTTTCCACTCTCTCGTTTGAATAGTAACGGCACAAGAAAACCTTCAGCATTTTACATGGCAACCTGCCCGCGCCTTTCTGTCCTGAATCGCTTTTACACTGCATAGAGGTTTCTTAGCCTTTAAATATTTTATAGACGAGAATGTTATATCATGTTTTAGCATGTATGTCGCTCATTTACTTATTCTTTATTTATCTTAGAGAAATCCCCACAGAGATTGTCATCTCTTTTTCAAAGTGGACCTGGACAAGAAAGCACACTGATGAGACGATCCGAGTCTAGCCGTGTCAGAAACTGGTTATTCACTGTGGTCGGTATTTTGGGCCTACCTCTGTGACTGACCAATGGGAACACAGCATGTTGGAATGCTGGTATGTAAACGAACAACATGCGGGAGAGGAGACAGTCAAACTGAGATCCCAGTGGACTTGTCGCTGACAGTTACACAGCTTGTACACTCAATGGATACACCCACCTTGGTATTCCATAAAAAACACTGATCCGCTATAGGCGCATATTCAATCAAACTATTCAATCAAGACTAACTTTAGCATTTTTCAGGGCTATTCTATTTTGGAATGAATGGAACATAATCTTAAAGACATGTTTAATGCTTACAAATAAAAATAGAGAAAACTCAAAGACTTGCCTGTTGTAATGTGAAGTCTGTTTTGATTGAATCACAGGTGCCACTAATGAGACGTGGTTTGATTAGGTCTCAGTCACAGCAAGCTTTAGAGAATGAACGTTGCTATGACTACATACAAACTTCCACCTCAGCCTTGCCTTTTCAGCCACGTTTAAACCATCAAACACAATCAGGAGGGTTTGACAACGGAATGACGAGATGACACACACACACACACCCATCTCAGAGAAAATATCCTTGAAACTCTTTCAGGAGGAAGACAAAGTGTAACATTCTAACCAGCACACGAAGCTAACAACGGCATTTTTCCAATTACAAAGAACTGTGTTTGCTAAATTCTAGGACATTCATTGCATAGTTTATTGAACGCCTTATCACACAATGTGAATAGTCCTCTTTCTGAAAAATAAAAATATTAGTAGGTAACTACATTCAACAAATAAATCATTTATTTATTTTTAACACTTGGTTTTTTGTTCTTAGTGACAGTGTGTGATTTTCCTTGCAGGGGAAACTGATGTTGTTCCTCTGATGAATGCGGCCTCCCTCACTTTCCCGGTCTTCCATCACAGCAGTTAAACACTGCATTCACAGAGCTGCAAAACAATACCATTTAAATACTTCCACAAGCTAACTCAGGCAGGCGTCTCTGTACAAAGAAAGACATTTTTCATCCCTGAATGTAGACCGCACGCTCTCCCACGCTGTTTTCTGGAAACGGAACCTGCCAGGCTGCGCAGACGGTGCCTGGCTCATACTAAAGGAGCAATGTTTCATTTTTCGGAGCTTCCACATGCGAACGCCAGCGGTAGACTCAACCAGCCAACCTGGCGACAGGGCAAGACTCCACCAGCCAACCTGGCGACAGGGCAAGACTCCACCAGCCAATATGGCGACAGGACAAGACTCCACCAGCCAACCTGGAGACGGGGTAGGAGTTCCACACACCTGTTTCAGCATCCAACTTTCCGTTTTAAATCTCCCTCCAAAACGCATAACTCCTTAAAAATAAGCCAACCATACACTGCATTGGACAAGTCACATGATTCAGTTGAGCACTTGAGCTTGCAAGGTCACATGGTCACTTAATCCACAGTTCCTTGTGTAAGTGTAGCCTGTGCAGATATACCGCAGGCACCGATCGACCAGAAGGGGGCGCTATTGCATGACAAGACAAGGTCATCCCCAAAAATTAATGTCTTCCTCTCGGGCGGGTGCTGCAGCCAACTCTGTTCACTCTGTTCTCATTTCCATTTGGCTGTAAATCGCATCCTGTAGTTTGAAAATGCTGCTGCACAATAATCCGAGTCTGAAAACTATGGCAACTATGGTAACTGGACAATAAAACTCCATTCTCTGATTTCCTCCTTAAACAATTTCTCTTGTGAAGTGATGGATGTTTCTGCACAATTACAGATGTGATGTAGCTCTGCTGTTCATAATGTCACAGAGCTAACGAAAGGCAAGTTATTTTTTTTACGCCACTTGTGTTTTTGAATATTTCTCCCGGTTAATTTGGCTGAGTGGGCGTTTAACCTCAATTTGGCTGAGTGACCTCAACAGCCTTAGCACGTGAATGACAAAAATCTACCTTTAATTGTAATTCAATTTTAAGTGCAAATGTTGGATCAATCCTGCAAAGACCAAGAAAGAGCAAGTCAAAGCAGTACTTTAAGTTGTACATTGATGAGTGTACAGTATGTGCACAGTGCTCTTTCTGCTGCTCCAAGAGATTTTCAAAAACAGATGAGTGTATCTGTCCTTTGAAATGTTACCCTAGCCATCAAACATGGAACCGGATGAAAAGGAGGTAGTTTGTTCCTTTCTTATCCAAAGGTTAAAAAAACAAAACAAAACAAAACACAGACAAGGTGGTTTGTGTGACCTCCCCCGCCAGCCTCAGTCCGAAATGAGCCAGTTTATTTTTGTAACGGGGAGCAGGGCAAGGTGGGTGTCTGCCTGCCAACATCCAAAATCACATCATTTGGCTTGTGTGGACCTTCACAGCTAAGTGGGGAAAGCATAAATTAGCCTTATGTCTGCAAGCGCAGCATGAAGGTTTGTTCAGGAAAAAAAAGCAACGGAGCCAAATGGCAAAAGCAGTTATCGGGATTTTATGATTCAGGCCGTGAGCTCG